>VXBB01023404.1:620064-674614 GCA_013399915.1 Illadopsis cleaveri
AAATTAGGAGGTGAGGCAGGTTTAAATAACTTTACAGAAGGTGGCACAGTGTTCCATAGGGTGGTGTAATCAATGCCTGAAGGAAGAATAAATATTTGAGGCTAGCAATGGTTATGAGTCATATTAGATGTTTCTTTCTTCCTTATTTTTGTGTTTTTACCATGGGAAAGAATGCCTGCTCTAAGCAGAGATGTAAATCAGTTGGGGAAAACAGTAATACTAACATTAGGAAAGAAATGAAGCCACAAAACACCCAACTCACTATTACTGGAGTTTTATCATGAGGATAAGCAGCTTTTTATCATGCTTAAGCAGCTTTCCTTGATTAATAACGTTTAAATATTGTGATTTCCCTGTTCCCTTTCAGTTTTATTTGTTCTTCTTTTGCAGTAGCACATTTTCCCCCCTCCTCTTTTCCTCTGGCTGAAGGTGGTATGCAGATGAGGAGATTCAGAGGAGGGCAAATCAATATAGCTCAACGGTCAGTTTGTTTGGGGTGCTTTTAATCGGTGAATAAGATACTGTTTCTTATCACTTTTGTATCTCATGTTTCATAGGATGATTTTCTATTTGCTTTCTGTGGTAAGGGCTAGGTTCTGATAAACTCATTGTCACCTCATGCAGCCCTGGTAGTTCCTGGGTGAGTAAGGTTGTATTCACAATGGTGTCATTTTATACCACACCGCAGAAATTGATTCCTGGGATTCATGGGAAAATAATTGACCCAGGATTAAGCATAAAAAACCAAACCATCACCCCCCTAACAAAAACAAAAAAACCCCTCCCAAACAAACAAAAAACCCCCAACACCACCCCACAAAAACCTCGCAACCAGCAAACATCCAAAACTCACACAAACAAACCAAACCAAAATGATGAAAAGATGTTCCCAGGAAGCCATGGACTCCTGGTTGCCCAGTACTGGATATCCAGTCCAAATGAACACGTAGTTTAGGTCTCCGGACAACTGCTGCATGGATGTTCATGGTTTTCGTGATTCTGTGATTTTAGCACAACTACTCAGCTGAGCTGGGTACTGTTTGATGACAACATCAAAGTACTTGTCTTGAATACTTAAATACATCAAGCAAGTACTTGAACTTAAATACTCAACTTTGGTAAAACCAGCTTGATAAAAAAGATGTTCTCATAGTCACCAGGGCTTCTTTTTATTCCTTTTTATATCATGTCAGTCCCCTTGGCATGCCATTATAGCTGTTCATGATTATAGTGCCTACTTATGAAGTATAAAACACTGCCTTGAAAAGACTTCAAGAACCAATTTGTGTTCATCCTTGATAACCTCTTGAGCCTTAATTTATGAATTATGTTTAAAATAAAAAAAGTCTTCAGGAGTATGAAAGGAAGTAGTCAAGAAATGTCTTCTGCCAAATGAGTCTATCCCACAAAGTGCAAGGAATTAGCTCAGCTTGTGAATGGAAACATGAAAAATTAAGAACCCACAAATTTTCTACATGGAGGCATGGTAGATATGGCTGTCCACAGGGAAAGGGCAGCATAGATTTCCACCAAGCATCTAAGTAGACATCTTCCCATTAATTGGCAAACTGGATGAATGATAGTGAGTATTCAATTTTGACAATGGGCAGCTAAACATCCCTTAATTCTTCACTAGTGCCCCCAGCACTAAAAATGTGTTAGTGGAGTTATTGTATCGCCTCTTTCAGTTGTTGTTTTGCTGCTCTTCACCAAAGGTTCTTCCTTGTATTCCTTTTAAAGATCTATAAAAAGACACTGTTTATATAAATATTCACCTTTGTTTAGGATGAAGGTAGGAGAACAGACCAGTGAATGATCTGCATTGTTGTCCTGGGAACACAGTGTTTAAAGGCAAGCAAAGAACTGGGTTTATGGGCAACAATCTGGTTTTTTAATCATATATTCAAAGATTACGACAGTAATTTCCTCTTAGAGATGTTAAAAAATTAAGCATTTGGGTGGTTGTGATGAGCTATAATTCATCTGGGAGGGCAGTGTAGAAACTGCCAAGTTTTTCCAAAGTAAGTACTCAAAAGGGAAAGCAAGTAACTTGGGAGTGCCAGCTTAGGCTCCTGCCACTCCCCAGTGGATTCTGTAAAGCCTGACTTAGGAAAAAAAAAAAGTGATCTGATTCCAACAAGTTCGTATATGGAAACAAACCATCACGCACTTTTGATAATTGAGATAATGTTAAGCTTATCAGCATAATTATTTCCGGCACATTCCCGAAGTACAATGGGTGAATAACACAGCAGTGGCAGGAGAGGGGAGCATGTCCAGCTGGATCCACATCCATGGGCTGGTTCAAAAGAGAGCCAAGCTCATGATGGGGCTCAGATCCCTGACGTGGGAAACAATGCCTTCAGTTTGAAAAACCTTACCATTCTGCCAAGTGTCATTTAGCTGCTGCCTAACCTTGGGGTGCCTTAAGTGACAGTCTCCCCTGAGGCTCAGCTGAGCAGTGCCTCTCTGCAGACATAGAATCACCCACCTCTGAAGCAGCCAGAGGGACTGGACCACTTAGTTTCTAGTCTATGTATAGTGGGGCTTGAAAAATGATCCTTCCTCATCCTATCTTCTCCAAGAAGCTCAGTCCTGAAGGCCTCCTTTCTTAAAAGTATAAAGCTTAGATGTGGGTTTTGCAGCAAAGCTGGGAATTCAGGTCACCACAAGGTTAATGTGGGTGAGGCTGCAGTATGGTAAGTGTTTGCTCTGTGGTCCATAGCATAGTGCCTGGAGCTGTCATTCCAGAGCTGAGTGAGAATCTGATCTTCAGAGGAAATAAATCCTTCCTCTGAATTACTGGTGTGCTCTTTAAGAAGCAGAAGCAACACATTTTCTGGGAAAAAAATGAGTCCTTGAGTTGAGGAAAAAGCCACAGGTGTCTTCAGATGGACCAGGCTTTGGGACCCCAATTTGCACATTATTCCAACAAATGAGCTTTGTATGCCCGTAGAACACAAAGGTATGTAGAGGTGGTGACTGTGCCTGTGGATCCTGTATTATTTCTGGAGAAGACAAGGGGTGAATATTTGGCTGCGCTGAAGGGCTCTGCCTTGACTTCACCTCTTGCAATGAGTGTATAGAGCTTTTTGAAGTGTGAATTAGGTAATGTTTATGAAGAATGTAGAGGGTAGCAAGAATTTATTTGGTCATGAATCTGGATGTTTTGATTTAATTCTAGGAACAACAAACCAGTACAGAAAGGATGGGAAGGTATTGCCCCAGGTCTCAATGACCCAGTACAAATAGGACACACTGGCAAGGCCAAAGCGGCAGATAAGTTTTCCAGGCATGAATCTATGGCCTTTGCCTGTTCAGTGGATTGGTTCCTTTATTTTTTCTTTTGTCCTAGAATTTTTCTCCCAAACTTTTAAATTTTTAAAAATTATTTCCTCAGGTCTAACGTCATTGCAGAATTTTGTACAATATGGAGAAAGAGAGATGTTTTTCCATTGCAAATATACACATATGGCTAAGACTAAAACTGATTCTCTGAAGGGGAGTTCTTCTCCTTTGAAAACACTCATAATTACCTGCCTATCAGACCCCCTATCTGGCCTCTATCTAAAGGCCTATCTGCCTTTGTGTAATATCAATACATGAAGAACGCAAACAGTAAAGATTATGCAGTCTTTAATGAAGTCTTCCTGGAAGGGACTACTTGAATGGGCATGTGAAAAATGTTACAACTTAACACAAGGTCACCCCAGTTTTCCCACATGCTACTTATGTGGAACAGAGCCGGTGACTGCGTCCCACACGGCAGGGGATGCACCTCGTTCTCGTGTGTACTTTTCAACTGTGTTGCAAACAGGAAAGGGATATGCTTGAGAGAAAGGCAAACAAGCAATGAAGGCCTGAGACAACATTCTTGTCAGTGGGAAATGGGATCCAGTGATGAGCCTCAGTTTCAGGCTTTAATCATAATAATGCTTCCTTCCGTGCTGTTACATTTGGTTACAGGAGGATCCAGATGTCACTGAAACACCTGATGCTCCTCTGTGTCCCCTTCCTAAGTTGCTCCAGCCTCTGGGAAGTGCCTTCAGTGTTACCCAGCTGCAGTGTTATGCAGTGTTACCCAGTGTGCTGAGCATCCTGGCCCCACTGTCTTTGATCTCCTCTTGACTTGCCTTGTGCTGTCACGTGCGCTTGCACCAGAACAACAGTCCTGAAGCCTCTGACCTTTCCCTACCTCTACCTCAATAGCCAGTACAATAAAATACAGCACCCACAAGTCTCTTCACCCCCCAACTCTGCTTTTCCTCCTCACAAACCTGATCTACCAAAACACTCATCTTCTGGAAGTCAAATCAGAAAGTTGTGCTTGAAAACCAAAGGTGCTGGTTTCAGGTTCTTGGAAAAATACTTGTAATGTTTCTGCTCCTGGCTTTCTGGGTCAGGCTTCATTAGGGTGAGCCCATTGTAGCTGTGTCCTGCGGTAGATTTGGATTATGGATGTTCAAGTCTGGTTTTTTAATTAGAAATAAAAGTACAGTCCAGTTGGATGAATAAAGAAAAGATAATGTGCATTTAACTTTTAATTTATACAGTACATAGGGATAGAGCTGGAAAGTCAAGTATGTATTAAAGGATGGATTAAAAATGAGCATTGTCAGATGGTCTCATGAAGCCACTGTCAATTTTGTTGTATCTTCTATCAGAAATATATTAGATCATATTTCAGGATGGGATTTTTATTGGGGAGTGTTGTGGGCCTTCTCCTCAAGTGCCACTGCTCAATTTACAAGGTCTATCTCAGAGCTCTTCTGTTTACCCTTCCTGGATGCACCAAGTCCGTCATACTGGGAGATGCTCTGTAGCACAAAGCAGTACTTACCTCAAACTGCAAGTGTCTTTCCCCATGGAAAGACAAATCTTTGCTAATATGACACCTCCACATATCTGTGATGACAAAAAGTTGATGGAAGTTTCTTACTCATCTCTGGTACTCATTAAAGCTGCTCCCTCTAGTGCTTATTACAAGAAAATTAACTGTGCATATGTGACATCTAGAAAGGAAAAATTTATTTTGCTGTTCTCATCTCTCTTCTCCATTAAGAGGAACCCAAATCAGCTTTTCTTTGATGAAGCAAAGAAAGTAGCTGTTTACCTCAACTGCAGTGCCCTTTTGGCCTGACAACTTCTGTGGTAGTTAACCAAAATGGATCTTTAATTGCTTTGAGTGGCTTTCTGAAGTTCAGGTGATGATTACTGCACCTAGAGGTACCATGCCACAACAACAGGCTCACCCTTCAATCTCCTCTTCACTGCTCTTTCTCCCTTTGCCCTTCTCACAGCCTCTGCTCTGACTCCAGGTCTGAAACTAAGGCATCCTCCAAAGAGCAATCCTTGGCTAGTAAGAAATGTGTTATTTATTAAACCCTAAGGCATTGTTTTCCTGGGTCACATTTAGTTTTCTCGGGATTTAGGAGTAGCCCATTTTCTTTTTGAGCAAAAGATGTTCACCACAAGGGAGGTGGCTGGCTCAGGCAGGTCCTCAGAGCTGGCATTACAGGAGTAACACTTGGCAGGCCAAGATGTTCAGCATGGAATGGTGTCATCATCTGGGAAGGATGGCCCTGCTGCACAAATAGCATCCCAAAACAAAACACAGGTAACCAGGGAATCCTGAAGGAGAGGTGGTGGGAGCTGCTTGTGTGCAGAATTGCAGAGTGCTTGCTGGCAGCTCTGCCAGTGGGCAGAGTCACTGCACTGGAAGAGATTGAACTTTATGCACAAATTAGATGTTCTTGCAGTGCTTGGAGTGCCCTGGGGAAGCAGGTAGGTGTGTTAAGAAGACTGTAACTGTCTCACAGTCTCCAGCATGTGCCAGCCCAGCATGTTTTTTTCCCCTGCTCCCAAATTAGTCCAAGACCCCTTGCCTTCGCTTCTCCAATCACTTCTCAAATGTGCATTTCTCCAGCTTCTTCCAGCTGCCCTCTGTTGTTTTCCTAAGTCAGCCATAGGTAACTGTCTCTGCTTCTGGACAGGCAGGAAGGGACAGGTGCCAATTCTTTATCAAGGTGAGCAATTGCATCTTTGGATCCTCCCTTCTTGGGAAAATGACGTGTTTCTGATCAGCAAATGAAACAGGGCTTTTCCTGGGGTAGTGGCTCTTAATGGTGCCTTGCATGCCACGTGGGGGTAATCATAGAACTGTAGACTTATTTTTGGTTGGAGAGGACCTTTAAGACCATTGAATCCAATGGGCAGGTAGTTACCTGACACAAGGAGGTGGACCACTGAAAAACACAGGCTGCTCTTTGTTTAAAGTATGCCTTGGAGCCTGGTGCTGCCATGTTCCTGCTCCCTGGCAGCACTACCTATCCCACAAAAACCAGCACCCAGCTGGAAGAGAGACCGACCACAGGGCATCTGTGTAAATAAGTCCTGTGCTGTTGATCTCGGTGTGGGTGTCAGCTTTGACTTGATATGTGTAGGTTATAACCAAGAAGCTGATTGGATTTCAGGAAATTTGCAGCCTCAAAGGCTCTAGAGAAAAACAAAACTAGAACTTTTTTCCTTAGGAGGATTTTTGTGGGAGGAAAAAGTAGTTGTTTTGATTGACTGAGATTTTAATTTTTCTTTACCACTTGAAGAATTGCCTCTCAAAGAGGTTGGCATAGCTCTAACTCAGCTTTGTAAAAGAGGAAAGCACATTTTTTTTTCATTCCCAGCATGGACTAGGAGCTTGTATATTTTTGCTGCATGAGGGAAAACGTAATGTTGGTTGACGTTGGGTTTTGTGGGCAGCACAACATGATTTGAAAAATGCCATTCTCACTTCAGCTAAAAAGCATGACCTCAGCAAGTGTGCTGTCACAGCTTCAAAATATGTGTGCCTGTAAGCCTTGGAAAATGAGTACAGATTGAAATCAACTGCTGTAGGCCAAGTTCTCCATGGCTGCAGCCATACCCAGAATGGGCTTTTTTTTTCTGAACAAACCATGTAATCTTATTTGTCATCTTTTTGCTTGCACAAAGTCAAATCAAGGCCCTAAAAGAAAAAATCAACTTGAAGGAAACAAACTATTCAAACTATTACACTGCAGATGCTCTTTGCTCTTTTTAATAAAAAGTGATGGTTTCTGTAGGATTTATTCACTTCTGTCATATGCTTTGTGCTGGCTGGACTTACTAGGCAGCTGCAACCTAGAGATAAGTATTTTGCCAGGTTACAGTTGAAATTCTAATTTTAACAATATTTTTGTTTTTTCTGATTTAAGTTATTTAAGCATTAGAAAACTCATTGACCAAATCCACTCTGTTTGAAGACATCAGAATGGCATCAGGAGTGAGTAATTGTTGCTGCCATGATTTGTTGTATTAGCCAGGGTAGCACCAGGTGATCAGCTGAGAGCAGAGCTGTGTTCCCAGGCTGTGTAAACACCCTACCTGCCTCCCAGTTCCATAAATCAGCCCAGCCCCAGCACTGCTTGAAGGTACATAATGGGCAACAACGTGGTATGTTAATGTGGCATCTTGAATTAGAAGCCCCAGCCAACCTCTGCACGTCAGGAAACTGTTTTAAAAGCTGTGCCCAGCATTCTTGCTTTGGGTGTGCAACCAAAATGACTCTTAGTCTTCTGAGGCAAATAAGGGTGCCTGGCTTGTGTGTATCTGAGAATCAATGCTCACAGCTTCAGCCTGCAGGATGCTGAACTTGCTGACAAGGGAGTCAGTGAAAGATCAGGATTTGATTTTAGTTTCTGAATCAAAAGATAAACATGAAAATAACTATCCCATCATTTTACTGAAATCCAGGTAGGAAATACTTACATCTGTGCAGCTCTGTAGCTCTTCAAACTTTGTTAAGCATGTCCCACTGCAAAGAGTCACTCTGCACATGAGGTTATTGTTTGCCTTGCAAATCCATTGTTAAATTGCTGCTTGATCTGGAGGGGTGTTCTGGACTCAAGATTTTGTCTGAGGATCCTTCTTCATTGTGAAAGCCTCTGCATTTCCACCCAGTTTCTCCAGTATCAGAACAAGATGATGCACAGTGGAAGTCTCTCTGTTGCTCTTTCACAGGGATGACTTTTTCCTAGCCCCTTTCCTCACAGCCAGAACCTCTGCTACAACCAGGGCATCCAACTTCTGCCTATCCCTGCCAGCTTCCAGCCAGAGCCTGCCAGGAGCCAACATCAGCCTTGCAAAGGACTCTAGCTCCTGTTGAGCCTGGTCTTGAAACCCCTGACAAAAAGCACTCCATATTGTCCACACCAAGGTGTTTCAGATCCCAGATTTTCCAGGGTGGATTTTATTATTTATTTATTTATTTATTTACTTTTATTTCATTCTCAAGATGTTACACAGGAAGACTCAGGGCCTCTCCACAGTGTCCACAGTTCTGGTATCTCTGATCTGCTGGGCATTAGGGTGCAGCCTCTCCAGCTCTGACCATGTGCTTGGACATGTAATGGTGTTCTAGTGCTGTAGCTGTTCAGCAGTGACCAGAGCACCTCTGGGAAGCGTGAGAAGGACGTGCTAGCGCTGCGTGCAAGTGCGCAGCTGCTTCCTTCATGTGCAGAGGAAATCAAGCACATGTCCCTGGCGTAAAGTCAGAGGAGCCTTAACCCCAAAACTCCAGCTATTGAGTTGGGCCTACACTCTTCCTCTCGTGTTGTGCTGGTGGCTGTGTTGTTGGAGTGGGGCCAGCCATGCTGTGGGGCCCTCCTGCCCCCAGGAGGATTTGGCAGCTGTTTGTGAAGCTCCAGGCAGGGGTGGGGTATGGTGCAGCCAGCATTTTTGGAGGCAGCACAGAGGAAACCCCTTTCTAATCAAACAAGTAGCTCTGGAGGAAAAGAAAAGTGTCTGAGGGATAAATATTCTACTTGCAGCATTTGCACTGAGTTATTTTAGTTGTTATTTATCTCCAAGTCAGGGGTGAGTCAGCCTGGGATGTGGCTCTGACCACCTTCTTCGCAAGCCTTCAGGGAAGGCAGGGAGCACAGCCTGTGCTCTGCTGTGCCTCTTACCAATGTTTTACTACACACTTTATTTTGTAATTTTTTTTAAAACTCTCCAAGCTAATGCTATTTTTTTCCCCTTTCCTCTCTCTCTAGTTTTGTATGGAGCTGAACCAGCCGACGCTGCCAAACATCCGCAAGTGGAAGGGCCCTAGAGGATGTTGGAAGGGTGTTGTTTCCGAAAAACCCTCAGGCCAGCTACACAAGGTACATTAATCCCCAAGTCTGAACTTTGGCTTTGCTTTTCCCCCCTCCCCCCAACCAAGGACATATTTTGAATATTTAAGGCAATGCTTTTTGCAAATCCTTTTTGGCAAGGTTTGCGATTCTTGTTTTTTAAGCTGACTGTTCCTATAGATTTTAATTTGACTGCTTTTAATTTATGTTTTGGAAGAATTGTGGCACACTTGTAAGGAGGAAGATGTGTGTGTGTGTGTGTATTTGGTATGCAGGTATTTGGGAGAGGTGGATAAAAGCAGTACAGATGTATAGATGGAAAGCCATGCATTTGGACAAGGTAAGAGTCCTGGCAGGCTGCAGTACTTTTGACATTTTTTGTGCAAGTCACCTGAGCTTGCTCCCTGGTGCTGCACTGGCTGGCATTTGGAAGGGCTTCCCATTTTCCTGGTTTGCAAGTGAAGAGCCTGCAGAAGAGTCCTGCAGCCTGCCATCTTCACCTGGAAGAGTTTACCTTGTGTGCTCCCCAGAGACCTTGGCAGAGGTATTTAAAAATGCTGTGGACTCCATTTGAAATCTGCACCGTGCTGTCCTGGGCTTTTCCCTGCAGCATCTTCTCCTCTGCAAATGTGTGTATATATATATATATATGTACTGCAGGGAGGTACTGATTTATTACTGCACCTGCCTACCCTTGACAATACTCAAGGTGTAGCTGCACAGGGCTGAACATCACTAACAGTGCCCAAAAGCAGTTTCTCCCAAGGGAAATCTCTCTTTTTCACCCTTAAGGGTCCTAATGAGTTTTCAGAGCAGTGTCCTCCTCGAGTTTGAGCCTGTTGTTGCTGAACAGGGTCATTCTCGTGGTGCAGTTTTTGCAGTGTGGGTGTTGTTGTGGGTAGAAGCAGGATCTGAGACCTGCCACGTAACACGTAGTGCCTGTCAGCACACTGGGCAGTCTTCAACAATCTATTGATCCAGAATGATCTATTCTGAGCAGTGTAGTTACTAAATAATGTGGCTGCAGTTGTGTCCTATAGCCATGCTGCTTAGAATCCACATTTCTTTATTTTGGCTTTTCTAAACCAGATTGCATCACTGTTCACAGGTTTTGGACTGATATTTTGGGAGGTGCACCTCCTTTTATTGCCCTCCTGCGAAAAACCCAAGAATGAGGGAAAAATAAACCCAAACAAACCAACACCCACCACCTGAGCAGCACAAGGATTGTACTCCAGCTAGACAGACACAAAGGGTCAAGAAGGATCTGGAAAGATACAGAGTGTCTGAATGTGTCTAAAGTTTAATACAATTCACACTTAATTGTGGTGCAGAGTGCAAATGCCCTTCAGGACATTTTTATTCCTGGCTTGGAGTTTTCCTTTAGGATCTCTTATTAGGCCAGATCATTAAAACACTGAATATAAATAGTTGTGCTAAGTTGTCAAAGTTGTTCTCTCCACTTTTTCTTTTTTTATCAAGAATTATTAATAAATGTCTCAGAATTTCTGTGTTAAATTCAGAGTTTTTAGTCAGTTCTTTCTTGAGCTGTACTTCCAAAGATAACAATGGCAGCTTTGACTACAGGCTGAGTAAATAAAAATGGTCATTCACCTCATTTTACAGATAGGGATATAAGGATGAGTGGTTCCCAAAATTATGAGAGAAATGTGCAGCCAAACTAAGAATAGAAATTTTATCTACTTGACTCTTCCTTTTAGTTGCTTTAACAGGAATCTGGCTGAGCTGAGAACCCTCCACTAAGCCAAAAAGTCTCTTCTGTTCCTGGGGCTAGTTAGTGAGTCTGTCAGGTTTGAGCACCATGTAAATGCAGTGAGGTAACACAGTGTAACCCCAAGAACACAGCATCTTTGGCACAAGCTGATTTTGGGATGCTCTGTAGGGCTTAATAACTACAAAATGGTGGGTGGTGCTTCTGGCTTGTGCTTTCATACATTCTGAGCATTTCAACCAGGCAGTTACTTTTGACTGTCGTGTTGATATGAAGTCTGGAGCCTGGAAATAGCCAACAGCTGTTGACAGCAGTTTTATTCTTCCACATCTTTTCCTGTAGCAGTTTTCAGACCTTAAGGTTCTTACTGGTGGAATGATTTTGTCAATGTTTTAAAGGTGAGTTATCAAAGGAGTGACCAAAGAATTTTAACCAACTTTAATCCTTTCAAGGCTCTTGGGAAGGGAAGTTAGGGGAGCAGTTAACACTTTTTTATTGCAGCTGAAATAGAGAAGGCTCTTCCTTGCAATGGATTTAACTGTGATTTGCTAGGGGGAATGGGTTTGAATGATGCCAAGGAAGATGGTTCTGAGTGATGGGAGAAGAGGCCGACAGTCTTTGAATTAGATACTGATGCTGGTGTGACAGCATAGACAGTTTTCTGAAAATACCCACTCCACGTCATGAAGCAATCAAAAAAAAGCCCAAAAAAAAGCCCATTCAGGATCATAGAAGCAGAGCTGAAAGGAGCAGAGAGCTGAACATGAAACATTCAAGCTGGAAGAGAGACAGAGAAATTGACAGAGCTGAGAGGTCTAGACCAGATTTCACGCCAAGAGACTGAAGGTGCCCAGTTATTTTTAGCTTGCGGGTGAAGAAAGTCTGAGAGATGGTGTCGAGCCTGGGGGAAGGAACAACTGTGCACAGCATTATCTACTGCAAGCCCTAGAAGTCACCCAGTGAGACCTCAAGGCACCAAACTCATGGTTAGACTATTAATCATGTAGGTAATGAACTATCCCTCATCACTGACCACTCTCAGAGGTATCCAATGCCTTGTCTGCAGTAGGAGGAAACCCAGGAAACCACATCAGCCCGAACATGCACACGAGAGGCAGTGTCCTTCACCCCTGCAGTGGTCCTGAACATGCTCTTCCTGTAGAAGATAAAACAGATTATTAAATCCTTGGCTTTACTGGGGCAGTGCTGGAATCAACTGGGTGTCCAACAGCCAGTGTTCAGGTGTGAGGGGCTGTTGAATAGAGTGATGTGTGTTTCAGCTTGGCACACTCACTCCTCAGTGAAGTCAGTGGAGCTTCCCAGGAAGCATTCTCCTATGTCTGGTGGGAGTTTTGGCAGGGGTGAGATGAAGAAGCCTTTCCACTTGTCCTCTGTATCTTCCACTGATAGCCCAGGATGTTGTTTCTCCTTTATGCTTGGGCACAGCCAATTGGGCTTCCTGCCTTCAGCAGGCACCATGCAAGATATAAATATAGATATAGATGATATAGATGATATAGATATAAATGACATAGATGATATATAGATATAGATATAGATAGATATGGGGCTACATTTGGGCAGAATGTTTTGTTTCTACCATCTTGTGACTGGCATTTCTTTTTCTTTTTTAATTCCAGGGAGTTGAATATTCTGGCTTCCTCTGGGATACAACAGCTGGCATTGAGCTGAAAGATGCTTCATCTCAGGAGACTGCGCAGACCAATGGCAATGGGAGGCACTCATATCCTCATCCATATCTTGCACATTTCAAGGTAACTGCCTAGTGCCAGTCCAGCCTTGCAGAACTTTTACTAAAAAGAATTTGGTTAAGATGAAAAGAGACACAGCCTTGTCACAGATAAAAATCTGCATGAGCCTCTGACCCTTCTCATCACAGTCCCATGGCTTGATTATGGATAGGTGCTTAATGCACCTTAATGCATGTGGTAGTTCACCACAGTCAGTCCTTTCCCATGCTCCTGTGGGAGCAAACCCTGCTGCAAGGGAGTATTTGAGAACCTGAGGGTCAGTGGATCCTCAGTAGCAGCCAGGCCACAGGGCTGGGTTTCTTGTCATTGCCACAAAGAGGGATGAGTGCAGGAGGAATGGAGATCAATTTTATATATACATATATATATGTGTATATATATATATGAGTATGTGTGTGCATAAGGCACAGTGCTCCAGTGAGACTTAGGCTGGCCTATCCTATGTTGCTGTCACACTTCAGAGTTTCCATTTTAAAGCTTTTTCACTAGAGCCAAACCTTTCTAAAAGAACTCCATCACTTTTGGAACCATACTCTTGGGTATATGCTGGAGCAAACATATAAGCAGAGGGAGTGCATCTCCACACAGGCTGTAATGAAAGGGTCCAGTTTAGCGAACTTGACATCTCTGGTAATGCTTTGAGAAAAGTATCAATCGAATAATTATTAATAAATAAAGTATTTAGTAATTAGTTGATCATACAAATAGGACCAAGTGATTCCCAGAAGGTCAACAGGAGATTGCAGGGAGCCAACAGCTCCTTTCAAGGTACATTATGTTTCTTAGTCTCTGTGACAAGCTGGGGCTAATCACAAGGCCGTAGTAATTAGCCCCTGTAATGGCCATGACATTATTTGTAGGTTTTTTAACAACTATTTTTGTATAAACTGATTTTCATAAACAGCTGACTTCTTTCTGCAACTGTGGTGAAAGGAACCTGTTTGCTAATGCAAACCAGTTTCCTCAGAACTGCGAGGGTATGAGGTTGTTGCAAACAAAGCTGCAAAATGCAAATGCCTCCCTCCTCTTCCTCTCCACACCAAGACACCCCACATATACAGCAGTGTGAGTCCTACTGCCCCAGATCTACACCTGAAAGTACTGGGAATAGGCACATGGTTTTGTGTTGTGACCTTCCATTCCCCACGTGCAGGGCATTGATTTCTCCTCCTTGTCCGCCCAGGTTGGAATGAATGATCTCACTGTGGTTAACCTTCACCTGGCCTTGCCACCCTCCGCAGGAGACAGCACCGGGAAGAACCACGACAGCCACAAGCTGGCAGCCTGTGCACAGAGTTTGCAGGAGACTCTCAAAGGTAAGGCAGGGCTTTTCCTGCCAGCTGTCACATGCACATTATCTAATTCATAGAAATTTTTAAAAGAGTAAACCCTGTCTCAGTGAGCATTTCAGAAATACCCTTATCAGCCTCACAATTGTTTTTACCCATATTTGTGTGATGCACAGAGTGGCAAATGTGCTTTTCCCTTGCTTGTTGTCTTACAGTCTTTCCTAATTAACACAAACAGCACAGGAGATCCTACTGGCTTTGACACCATTTTTTCAAATCAAGGTCCTTCTGTTTTTATGCTACTGTAACAGCGAGTTGTGCCAAAGGAAAGGAAAGTCACTAGAGCTGAGACCCAATTTTAAATGCTTTGTGGAAATGACACCTACCTGATATCGGAGCAAAGCTTAATTATTCTTTTCTTCCAAGAGAATTAGGTTCAATATATTTAATTTTTGGATAATTGGAAGCTCTTTGGAAAACCCAATGCAAATTTGCAGATTGCTGCTAATGAGAAAAGAAACCAAATCCTGGTTTGGTACCTGGATGTAATATGTAGAATAATTTAGTTGATTTCAAGTAAGTTGCTCTGGCTTTACACCAGGATGAAATGACACCAGAATTTAGACCTAAGCCTGTGCAATGAAATAGGCAGCTGGATTTCTTTACTTCATTGCTGCAAATTTGCTTTTTACTTTGAAGCTTGCAAATTATGTTTAACTTCCTGTGAAGCAGAACAAAACAGTTTAGATTCTAAATATTGCTGATCTTGTTATAGGAACAGAAAAAGTCTAGCTCCTTGCTTACTGCTTAAGAAAGATGTGAAAGGGTTGCAAGGTTGTTCACGTGATGATTTTCAACTTGGCCCAGTTCTGCAAGGTTGGTCACTTGGAAGCGTTAATATCCCTCTTGTATAACTCAAGAGGTATTTACAATTTTTCTGTGTGTTCTATTGTTGTTCCTTTTGAGCTGCAGAAGCCAGTCAGAGCTATTTTAAGTGCTACCGTTTTAAGTATTTGTCCACACACTTTAAAATTGGAAAGGATGAAGGTAAACAAAAGGATCATTTGTTTAATCCTCAAAGGCTGAACTGAAACATGGGATAAATGTGTAGCTCTTCTGAAGTCAACTGAGCTGCACTTCCACTGCATCTAAATTTATACTGTTGGTGTTCTCTTTCTTTCATGTTTTAATTTTCATATGGCAGTCACGTTACTGAAGCATGCTTGTTCTTGGCTTAGTCTTTCACAAAAGAAGAAATTCAGATTCCTCCAAATTTGTGGGATGCAGGTGTGGTCTCCTAAGGAAATGGTAGTGCACGCATGTGACTTTGAAGTACTGAATTACCCTGCCAAAATGAATTTCATGCTTAAAATTACCACCATCCTTCAATTTCTTCCAAATTAATCCACAAAATATTGGCAGTAAGAACTGATTTGTCTGTGGGTACTGTTCCCATTTTGCTAACAGATGCCTGTTCTATTATCTTTTATTCTTACTAAGAGACACGTGAGCATTTGAGGAACATTGTTTACTATGCTCAGCTTCCCTTAAAGCAGGGCATAGTACCCCCATATTTCTCCCATTAGATTGGTGGGTCCTAGTTCCTTTTTCCCTCTGTTTTTTTTCCTTTAATCAATACTGGAGAGATGCAGTGGCTGTTGGCTGCTCTTTGCAGCAGCTCTTCTGTCTTCTCTCAAGAACTCCACCAATTTGTCTTCAGTGTGGTGACCATGGGCAGCACATAGATGTTGTTCTGGGTGTCCTGGTCGTGGCTGGACCCAGGGACCAGGGCGCTGCATGGATTGAGAGAGTCCTGAGGAGAAGAACTTGCACATGCTGGTGGATGAGAAGCTGGACATGATCCAGCCATGCGCACTTGCAGCCCAGAAAGTCAGCCTCGTCCTGGCTGCATCCAAAGCAGCATGGCCAGCAGGGTGAGAGAGAGGATTCTGTCTCTCTAATCTGCTCCCATGTGACCCCTCCTGGAGAGCTGCATCCAGCTCTGGGATCCACAACACAGGAAGGACATGGACTTGTTGGAGCAAGTCCACAGAAGGGCTGTGAAGATGATCAGAGGGCTAGAACACCTCTCCTCTGAAGAAAGGCTAAGGTATCTGGGGTTGTTCAGTCTGAAGAGAAAACTTAGGGACTATCTTCCAGCAGTCTTCCGGTACCTGAAAGGGGCCTACAAGAGAGCTGAAGAGGACTTCTTTTTACGAGGACATGTAGTGATGGAACAAGGGGGAATGGCCTTAAACTGAAAGAGGGTAGCTTTAAATTAGATAGTAGGAAGAAATTCTTTATTGTGAGGGTGGTGAAGCACTGGTACAAGTTGCGCAGAGCAGCTGTGGATGTTCCTCCTTTGCAGTATTCAAGGCCAAGTTGGATGGGGCTTTGAGTGACCTGATCTAGTGGGAGGTGTCCCTGCTCATGGCAGGGGGTTGCAATCTTTAAAGGTTCCTTCCAACACAAACCATTCTGCAATTCTGTGATATCTTCTCCCACGTGGCTTGGCCATATTCCATGGGTTACCCATGCATCAGGCACTAGGCTTTAAAGACTTCTGAGAAGACTTCTTAGCAGCCAATGTAAAATCACATCCTTCTCATCATATGTGTGTCACTCTGTCCAGGAAGGATTTGAGCATTTAAGAGTCTGTTTAATTCATGAAGAAAATCATCCAGGGCATGGTAAAATCAGAGAGTGTGTCCTACAGATGTCCCCTTGGCCTGCTGTGAAACAAAGGAGGGTTTCCCAATTCCTGCAGAGAGGCAGATTCCAACACTGCAGACCTTCTGCAGGCACTGTCAGTCCCTCAGCTGATTGCCTTGGCACACCAGAGCTCAGCCACTGCAGCAGAGGGCTGAGTGAAGGTTCTGCTTTGCTTTGCTGGCCAAGAGCCACCCGCAGGCACTGCCAAAATTCACCGGTGCTTTAGTGAATTTGAAGATGCATTTGCAAACAGACCAGACTTATTTTATCACCTGAGGAGTTCTCCATTGACAAGGACATGGTTGCCTTGAGCCCAGAGAGTGTGAATGTGTGTGGGAGCACTGCTGAGAGGTCATGAACAGGACACATGCCTGGCTGCTGTGGGCTTTATGCCACCATGTCCCAACAGATGGAGGCTCTGGGTCCTTGTGGACAGTACAGTCTGTGTCAGGGACCTTTGCAGCAGAAGATTGGTTGTTAAGAGAGCTCCTGCTGCTCTGTCTGTTGGAGGAAGAAGAGGACCAGATTGCATTGGCTGAGGAGCCTCTGGCTCCTGAGGAGCAGAATCAAACCCCAACAGTCTTAAACTCATTCTCTCCAAAAGAGGAAAATCACAGCACAGCACCAGTAGAGTTGTCTTAGTTTTCTGGTTTTTTCTTCATCTGATTGTAACTGTGGGCATCATGATTGCAGTTTTTGATCAGTTATCATCCCTCATTATGAGCAAGGCCATGATTTCTTCCAGAACTTTTGCTAAGTTCGGCTGAGAGCCACTGGGGCTCATCCATGAGACCCCTGAGAGCTGCAGCTGCTGTGGGCAGCTCTGCTTCCTGTCTCTGCTGAGAGACCCAGGAGTGTCCAGTTAGACACTCCAGTTAGAATCACGCACTCGGGAGGATCCAGGCGGGTTCACTTCCTTCCCTCTCGTGGCTGGATGTCTGTCAGGGTCCTGGGAAGCAGACAAGACACAAAACTGCAGTGCTGGCGTGCATGAGGTTGTTGTTGCAGGAGCTGGCAGAGGTAGAAGCAGGGCTGAGAGTGAGCCAGGACAAGGGGAAATGAAGTTGATGGTTGTCTAGAAAAGTGGTTTCTTGCTCTTCCTTGTTTAGCACAGGGCTGCCTGATGTATTTCCCACTCTTTTGCAGTCTGAGGAGCCCCAGAAGCTCCTGCCAGAGAGGAACCAAAAGCACTCCCTTCTCTCCCCAGTGGCAAATTGGGTTTCAGCTTCTTTAACATGCTCCAGCCTATTCTGTCTGTCAACTTCATGCTTTGTTATGATTTTATGCTTAGTTATTCTGCATGTAGAATTTTAAATGGGTGAAGAATAAAGTAATTCTCTTCCTGGGCAGTCAGCTGCAGGCTGACTTCTTACCTCCTTCCAAGCATTCATCCAAGTGCTGAGTCTTTTATCCTCTGCTATTTGTAACAGCTCCAGAAAGGAAATGTTAAAATTTTCAGTCAGTTAAAATTTTCACTTCTAAGTATGGTGCAGTTTTCTCATAGATTTTTCATACAAGGGAGGTAGTCTTGAAGATTTGCTAAAAGAAACATGAGTAGTTTAGGATAGAATAGAATAGATTTTGTGCATAATCAAGGTACTGCTGTTAAGATCCTGGCCTGTCATTTTTAAACACCAAGGATGTGCTCCAGAGGTTTCTGTAATGGCCTTTTCCCATAAAGGATGGAGATGAAAGCATGGAAGGAGCCAATCACTGCCTGGACCATTAAGCAAGTGTTAGCACTGAAGAGCCAGTTGCATTTCAGGCTTTCTGGTCCTGCCAAGCAAGAGATCTTTGTCATGAGATGCCTGCACAACCACCAGCTCACATCAGGCACGGTCATCCCATTAGACAATGACTGATTTTTCTTTTGGGTTCTGATAGAATTTAAAATAACTCAGGTTCAGATTCGTGTGGGTTTTTTTCCTTCAAAGGTGGGAAGACTGCTGTCATGAATGCTTTATAGAATAATATTTAAACTTCATGTTATTTACAATATAATTTGTGACTTATAAAGGGTAGAGAAACCACAAATAATTTCACTAACTATTCATTGCCCCTCTGCATTTTAGCAAGCACCATGTTTTGAAGTATTTGTAAGTCATATGCCCTCAGTCTCGATTGCTCTCTTGCCCTTTCCCAATTCATCTTTCCTGCACTGCAAGACAGGAGTGGAATAGATTTTTGTTGAGCTTGTGCTCCCTCTCCTGGCTAGCAACTTCTAAGGCAACAGCAAAAAACGAGGAGATTTTCCCAGAGTACCGAGTATGGTAGAGAAAGTCTGTCCACCCCATCCCCTCTCATACTTCAGTCCCAGGAAAGAAAAAGCTTATAGGCTTTTCATAGATCTCTCCTCTAAAGTCAGCTTCGGCATAATTTTTTTTGTGCATTTGTGCCTCCTTCAGCATCCTTCTCCAATGGCAAGCAGTGATATGGAAGCATCTCTGGTCAGTTGTCACCATTCTTCAGTTATCTTCTCAGACATTTCTGGCAGTGGTTTTAGATGGGCAGGGAGGCATGTGCTTTGTCCTCTTATCTCAGGGCACAGATGGGATGCACATCTGTGGGGCTAGGAGAGCACACATGGTTGAGATGAAATTAAAGTCTGGAGTTTCTATTCTCCCTCAGTAGGGTCGGAAACAAAACGTTACTGAAGTAATTTTCTGTTCCAAGCTGAGCAGTATCCCTTCAGTCAGCCAGGCAAAAGAAAGTTGCTGTAGTCAGGGAGTGTCTGTGTGATTTCTCCACTTATTGTCTGCCATCAGGCTTGCAGACTGCCCCTTCATCCTATTCCTTGGGACTTTTATAATGCAGAGGTTAGAATGAGCACTGCATTTTTGGCACCATGGTCTATACCAGCATAAGGCTGCATCTTCTTGGGTTCCTCACAAAAGTGTCCCTGATTCTTAAAGAAAATCTATTTTAAAAATATTCACATAAATTAAAGCCAGTAGATGTTTCTTGCAAATAAACCCCCCAAAACGCAAAACAACAACAACAAATATTACAAAGGCACAGATTTCTAAAAAGCTCTGAGACTAAAACTGCTTGTCTTTGAGTTTGTCACTAACAGGGAGTAGCAATGAAAAGACACCAATATATGGGCTTCAGTAAATCTGTTGATACTGTCTCTCCCAGTATCCTTCTGGACAAAACGGCCAGCACACAGATGGATAACTATGTTATATGATGGGTGAGCAACCAGGTCACAGATCAGGCACAAACAATTACTGTGAAAGGGGTAACATCAGGCTGGCATCCAATCACTAGTGGGGTTCCGCAGGGTTCCATCCTTGGTCCAGTTCTCTTCAGCATCTTCAGTAATGGACATGGGACTTGAAGGAATACTAAGTTTGAAAACAACACTAAATTGTGAGGAGCTGTCAACTCCCTTGAAGGCAGACAAGTCCTGCAGAGAGACCTCAACAAATTAGAGAGATGGAAAATCCCCAGCCATATGAAGTTTAACAAGGGCAAGTTCTGGGTTCTGCACCTGGGATGGGGCAACCCTGGTGGTGTGCACAGACTGGGGAATGAGGGGCTGGAGAGCAGTGCTGTGGAAAGGACCTGCGGGTCTTGGTCTATAGCAAGTTGAACATGAGCCAGTAGTGCCCTGGCATGCCCTGGGGTGCCCTCACCTTGAGTGCTGGGGGCAGTTTTGGGTGACACAATATTAAAAAAAAAACCTATTAGAGAGTGTCCAGAAGAGGGCCTTGAGGATGATGAAGGGCCTTGAGGGGAAGCCGTATGATGGCTGAGGTCACTTGGTCTGTTCAGCCTGGAGGAAACTGAGGGGAGACCTCATTGTGATCTTCAACATCCTCAAGAGGGGAAGAGGAGGGGCATGTACTGATCTCTTCACTTTTGTCCCCAGTGACATGACCTGAGGGAATGGCCTGAAGCTGAGTTTAGAGGAGGTTTAGGTTGGGTATTAGGAAGAACTTCCTCACCCAGAGAGTGGCTGGGGACAGGCTCCCCAGAGAAGTGATCACAGCACAAAGCTTGCCTGAGTTCAAGAAGTGTTTGGAAAATGCTCTCAGGTACATGGTGTGATCCTTGGAGTGCCCTGTGCAAGACCAGGAGTTGGACTCAATGGCCCTTATTAGTCCCTTCCAACTCAGCATTTTCTATGATTCTATGATTCTATAATAAATGTGGTGATATTTAAAAACAAGCGTTAAATGTATACGGGCTGGTTTTATTGTCATGAAGAGAATGGCCATGAGTAAACAGTCAGTTTATTCAGTATTTGTATTTTTCCTCTTTCTATTAATCCTCTTGTACTTGAGTGATGGATGTCCATTCCTCCCATTCTTTTCTATTTTTCCTGTTTTCTAGGAGAAAAAGATGTAATAATTCTTGGAGATTTTAACCAGGCCCCAGACAGCAGTGACCATGACATACTGAGGAAGGAGAAGTTTCACCACCTGGTCCCTTCCAGCACCTTCACCAACATCAGCACAAAGAACCCACAAGGCTCCAAGTCGCTGGATAACATCTGGATCAGCCGGAGCTTGAAAAAAGTTTTCACAGGTAGAGTTGCTTGAGTGAAGTTGTGTAACCTTTATTTAGGCCAGCCTCACGTGCCCGGTTTGGGCAGTGTCACTTAACGTGTTCCCTGTGATTCTCTTTGATGCAGGCCACTGGGCTGTCGTGCGAGAAGGGCTCACAAACCCATGGATCCCTGATAACTGGTCCTGGGGCGGGGTGGCTTCAGAGCACTGCCCCGTGCTCGCTGAATTTTACCTGGAAAAGGACTGGAACAGGAAGGAGGTGACTCGGAATGGGAACGGGGTAACAGTTGAACGCAACGACTCCCACACTAAGCACGAACGATGACGTGAGCTTGAGGGTGCCTTTGCTGCCACCCAGGGAAGGTTCAGGTCACTCATGACTCCACGGCAGAGCAGGACTGCCTTCCCCTCCCTCTCCTTCCTGCTCTCCTCCCTGCACCTAGAAAGCATCAGCACTTGATTTTGGTGGTCCTGGCTTTGTGCCCCTCCTGGACAGTTCTGGACGGAGTCTCATGGCAGCAGAACAATCTGCAACTTTTTCTGGGGACACACTGGACATTTCCACGCCTGGAGATTTGGATGACAATTGTACAGAAAATAAAGTGTACTTTTAATACTGGAAAAGCTCTTTGCTAAAATGCAGCTGAGCGGGGTTTTGCTGGGAGGGGGAAGTGATGGCTATTTTCCTTTGCCTGTTTGTAAATTGAGGTAGTAAGAGAGGCCCCAAAAAGAGAGACACAGTGGACATTCTTAGCAAGTCTCAAATGCCATTCAACACTAGCAAAACCTACTGGAGCTGGTCCCTATGTGACCTGCAGTGAGACCTGAGTGGTCACTCTGCTCCAGCCTGGAGCGACACCGTTGCTCTGCAGCCCCATGCAGGCACCCCTCATCCTTTCTTTCCTCCTTCCTAATGCTCCTGGCAGGGTCATTTTGCCCCAGAATAGCTTCCTGGAGCTTGACTTTGTCTTTTTGTTTGGTGCAACATTCAGTGTTGGGTTTTCTTCCTGCACAGTAGTTTTCAGGAGCTGGGAAAGCACCAACTCGTCCCTCTGCACAGCCAGGTCCACTTCTCCAGTGCCCTTTGCCTTGCTCCCTGTTGGGGATCTCACAGGAACAGCCCTCGTCCTCTGGCCCTGCAGCTGGCATCAGTGAGATGTAGCCATGGGTCTTCATCTAGGAGTCGGTGTTCTGCATCGGAGAGAAACAGGCCATGCATCCTGGAGGTCTATAGATGAGCCCATATTCATGTGATCCCTGCAGGGGCTGGCCCACATGATGCACCAACCTCTGCCCACTGACTTTTTTAAGGGGTTTCAGTTTCTCCCTCTAGCAGACCAGGCAGTTATGCATCCCTTTCCTGAACCTCACTGATGCATAAGCCTGGTTCACTCACCACAACAGGAGTCCAAATACAGCATGTGGTCATGGTGCATATGGCAGGAATGGGGGCTGCTTCCAAGGATATTTGGGTTCTGTGCATGTCCTGCATGGGGGGACTTCAGTCAGCGTCCTGCCACGATAGCGCCAGGAATGGAGCATTGAATTTGCCACCTACATGAGATTTTTCATGCAGCAATTAATAACCAGTGACCTAGAAGGGAAACATATCAGGACTTCAGCATCTGCAAAAGAAATAGGCTGAGTGTGAAAGGCGCTGAGCTGCCCACTAACCCAGCGCCTGCTGCTCCAGGCTGCAGATGACCACACATTTTGCTGCTGAGAGGAAAGGAAAGTTCTTTGGCATGGCTCACGAATCTTGACAGCCGTGCCACCCCAAAGGAGATGTTGTACCTGTGGGTTTTAGAGCAAAAGAGTATCACATTCTTGCAGTATTTTTATTACTTTTACTTTCTGAGATATCACCTCATTTCTAACGGTTCAATAATAACTAATTTCTCAACAACTAAATAAATTCCCATGCAAACACACACAGTTGAACAGCTTTTCTGTCTGTATGCAAAACTTAACCCAGAAAAAGGTGGCATAGCCTGGGGGTGACTCTCAGATGGAGGGTGATTTCAAGGATGTTTCAAGAGGGTAAGTGAATGACTAAGAACTCAGAGCATCAGACCAAAAATGTACTTTTAGTTTTAAATTTAACTAAACTTTAGTTTAGTTAAATTTAAGCATTCCCTGCTGAAAATGGGACATGCAGGCACTTATCTCTGAACATTAAAGGAAGTTGCAGAAGGCTTTGGCTCCAGCTTTCATTCTCAATCCTTGTTGCAACTTTGTCCTTTTTAATCAGGCACAGTTTTGCTACGCTGTTTTAATTTGAGCAGCACCAGATTCCCCAGGAAACTCTCACTGGATAACTGCAAAATATAGGCAAAGATGCAATAGTTGCCTTAGTCCAATGAATATTACATGAGGTGAAAGGCAGCAAAATTCCCAAGAACACACTCACTCTCTTGTACCAGCTAGCATTTCTCTGCTATAAATATGTTTGGAGGCTGAAATTATTTTATAGCTCTAGAAATAAAACTTGGAAAGGCCATATTCCATTTATTCTTCTGCGGGTGTAAATAATTGCAGAGGCACCAAAGCCTAGAGAAGCACCTGTAGCCTCCTGAGCAGGTGACAGTGCTCATAGATGCTGCAGGGGCCTCTGCTTTGGCTCATGAGTTAACAGGGGCTGCTGGTGAGGGAAATGAGCTGAGCGCCCTTCATGACCCATGTGTGAGCTGTAGGGAAAGTTAATGAGGCTGGTGTGTAGCCCTGAGATTCCTCAGCTCAGTGGAGAGCTCTGGAAAGGTGATTACTCGTGGATGAAAAGATGGCTTGGGAAAAGATGGGAGGATGATGAAGGAATTAGATACCTACAGGTGGAATTCTGTCTTGCATGGAGCATCTGTATGAGGTATGTGCCTGGTTACTTCATGTTGGCAATCAACAGTGCCTTGCTGTGGTCTCACTGGTTTTAAAAAGCTTGCTTTGTTTGCATTTTTCTGACAACCCTGGAGGAGGATGAGGTGGTTGTGAGTCTGATGGATTTTGGAGTTCCCAGGAACATCTGTTGTACTATAGTTGCTCAGAAGCTGAAGTGGTGGCTGTGTTCCTCCTGCCCCTGTGGGAGCAAATCTGAATAGATTTTATTTCAAGATGCTCCTAGTGGGAGCTCTGCTGGCCCATCTGGTTGTGGCTTCAGTGCAGTGCCAAGGAAGGCAGCAGCTAAGGAGGGGGTACAGAAGCAGTGAGCCATTCTTACAGAAGGGTGGATACACATCTTGGGGTCCCCTCAGGAGTCCAAATTTTATGAGGCAGGGTCCTGCTTCATTAGTAATGTCACCAATTAGGCTACAGACTGATTTGGTCTAGGTTTATTTTTTTGTAAGGCCATTTGTCTCACCTGCACACAGTGAAGGTTGGTGAAAGTCTTCCCTGCCCACTGCACATGGAGCCTTGGCCACTTCCCTACAACAAAGTGCTGCCTCCTGTCTCCTGCTGACACATGCCAGCCTCAGACCTCCCCTGGCCAGGGGACATGGTGACAGCTGATGCACAGCCTGTGGTCCCTGCGGTGGCTGTGGTGGATCAGACCACACAGTGGTGGCTTCTGCAGGGAACTCACTCCTCCTTCTGGCAGGAGAGGCAGCTCCTGGAAGGACACATTTGAGTTGCTACCTTTTAGCACCTTCTGGAAAAAGCTTAAAGCAGCACCCAGCACCCCCAAGGCTGAGGGGGCCATGTCTAGCATTTGGCCTCTTTGCACCTTACAATGAAAGCTTTTAAATTATTCTCAGCCAAATTATTCTCCTTTCCTATTTGCTCGTACCCATTTGCTTCATGGGAAAGCCTCTGCTTTGTCCTGTGGGTTTTTTAAAAGAATTTACTTGGCAAATGG
This sequence comes from Illadopsis cleaveri, assembly GCA_013399915.1. Classification (NCBI taxonomy): domain Eukaryota; kingdom Metazoa; phylum Chordata; class Aves; order Passeriformes; family Timaliidae; genus Illadopsis; species Illadopsis cleaveri. The sequence goes on from VXBB01023404.1 coordinate 645,080, forward strand.
CCATTTGGTCACTTGGCTTTGCAGCCTTGGTGCACTGCAGTGTTGCAAGCCATCTAAAAAAGAAGGTATGATGTAGAAGGATTTGGAGAGTTGCTAAAAACCTCTGAGGAGCAAACACAAGCATATAGCTGTCCTGGAGATGAACTTCCAAGAACCAGGTTGTGGCAGCAGTAGGTTGATAAATCCTGAGGCAGCACATGCAGGAGTGGAGGCTTGACTGTGCAAGCTAATCAGCCTTGGTTTGGGCACTCTTAAACCCTAAGGGGACTCAGTGTTACTAGAAAATGACAGAAAAAGCTCAGTCCAGGGGACTTCAAGGTCTTCCTAGACATCTAACTGCTGCCTTCTGACATCGAATTGATTTTTGGTTTTAAACCTGGTGTCTTGATGGAGCATGCTGGCCACAGGCAGGAGCCAGATGCGATGGGAAGCAGAGCTCCCGGGTCAGCAGCTGCTGTTAGCACATCAGGTCATAAATTTAAGCGCTCAGAAATTAGGTGGAAATGTCCCATATTTAGGTTATGAGCTTTCCCTTAGCTGCAGGAAGCAAGGCAAAGGCATGCAGGCATTTCCTGGCTGCTGACTTTAACACTTTTGTACAGAGTTTCTAGATAGGAAAAACTTTATAGGAGGCTTATGGTCTTTGTTTTTCCTAAGCAAAATGCAAAGTTCTTCCCCATGTGAGCAGTCACACTGAATGTGAATCAGGGCTCTTGTGGGAAACAGCCTGCAGCAACTTTTTTCATCCCCAGAAGAGATGCAGCAGCAGGTTTCTGTGAGCTGGCTGCTCTCAGGGTGACTGGAGGGCCATGCCAGCAGACTGCACAGCTCTCACTTTCACCATTCAGCAGTTCTGGGTTGCATCCCACATTCCACAGAGCAGGACAAGACCACAGGAGCCCTTGTCTGCTTACCTCTTTTTTAGTTTTTTTTAGGTTTTTAAGCCTAAAGTAATTTTTACCTCCATATCTGTAGGTAAAAAGGCTCCTTTGTAAAATCAAATTAGCTAAAAGGATTTACTCTAAAGTGCCTACAGGTTAGGTGTACACTTAGGAAATATGTTGCTGGATGACCCTTTGATGACCCATCCTTCTGGCCATTTCATAACCCTGCACAATGAGATGTTCCCAGCCTGAGGAATGTTTGTCTTTATCAGCTGTGTGAAAGGCCTCATTTAAAAGGGGAAAAGAATGGAATGTGCACAGACCCAAACTGCAACTTTGCTCAAACTTTATGTGAAAACACAAGGAGCACCAGGGTCTCAGAGCACTTTCCCACCAGATTTTAGGGAGTGGCCTGCAGGGAAGCTCTTCCTTGAGACCTCCTTACTCCCTTGTCTGTAGCCTTACTCAGCCTTGCAGCTGAGTGGTCACTTTACGTCCCCCAATTCTTATTGCCTGAAGTTCTCAACAGGCTCCCACAAAAGTCACTCATATGTGCCTGGCTGGGCACTTTGGTACCCTTGCACACCCTCCTTTGGGGGAACCTTGATTCCTTCAGGTCAAGGATGGATCATAACAGATGGAGAAGTGAATAGCCACTGGAGGTATCTCCACATGGTCCTGTGTGTCTGGTGACATATATTGCCCATGCCTGGAAAGGTTTCTTTGCTGAAAAGTGTATAGGAAGATCAAAAATACCAGGCAGCTTAGCTTTAAAATACTGCCAGGAGGAGAGGAAGAAGAGGTTGACTTACAGATCACCTGTGGACTTTTGAGGGGTGAGACTGAATTTACTTTTTAGGCTCAGAGAGGCATGATATGGTAGTGAATATATTCCTTAGATAAAAAGGAATGTGAAGAACTAGGATTTAAAAAAAAAGCATTCTGATGGATGAGTGCTAGAGACCAGGAGAAAAGTCAAACAAGACAGAAATAAGCCAGCAAGCTGGAGAAAACAGCCTAACAGTTCTATTGCTTAGAATCTGCCACAGGATGGGAATTGGGCCCTAAAGTATAAATGTGAGACCCTCCAAGTGTCATTTTCAGGGCACTGTTGGGACCGGGCCTGAACATGGGCTCAGGTCTGCTGTACTGGAGTAGCTGTGCAGTGGAATTGTAAAGGTCCAGTGGAGAAGGTCCCTGCAGGGGGGTGTCCATCCCACTCTGACCCTGGGGGATGGCAGGAGTACTGTGGCCTCATGCCAGCCCCTCCTGTGCCACCATCTGCATTTCTCCTGCCACAAACTTTTTCAGGAGTTTTTTCTTTTCAAAACCATTTCTGTACAACCCAACTCTGCTCATGCATGAGAGCCTTATCTCTGCCCCTGCTCTTTCCTTCTTCACACTGCAGCCTGTGCAGTTCCAACTTCAGCCTCAGTTTCTCCACTTCCTCCTTCTAAAGAGCTGAAATAATGCTGTACTTCACCCTCCTTGTCCATAGACACCTCATAAAAAGATGTTTAAAGTGTCTCAGGGGCACTGTGTGATTGGGAAGATATAATTTTTTTCAGCAGCAGCATAAAAAATTAATTTGGACAACTTTATTGGGAAGGGTAAGGCTATGCCTTGAAAGGTAATCCTGATGACATCTTTCTGCAATGGAATCAATGTAAGTGAGTGGGTTTAAAATTCAATACCCAGATTTTCTAGATTTAATCTAATATAGACTGTAAGAAGTCCGTAAATGTTCAGCAAAGCCAAAATAGAGTCTCCCTTCTGTATCTTAAAGACAGACAAACCCATTTTAAACTGCATACTGAAAAAAACCTAACTTAATTTTGCTTTAATGTATTATGAAAAATATTAAGACATTTTTAAATGACTATTCCCTTAAAAAACCAAATTGAACAGACCAAGGAAATAAATAAATAACAGAAAAACCCCAAACAAAAGAATTGTTCCAGCTGTTTCCTTTTGCCTTTCTCTTGGCTTAGACAAGGTCTCTCTCAACTTCCACTGTGACTCATGAGTTGCCAGATTTCCATCCTGGTTTCCAGAATAAACGATTTCTGTGTTTCCCTACTTTCAGAGAACCGTGGTGCTTAAGTTCCTTCTCAAACTGCTGGCCAGGCATCCAGCTTCATAAACCTGGCACTTGAGTGCTGTGAAAAAACTTTCAGAGCTGCACTGGTCCTGCAGATCACCTGTAACAAATGTGGGATTTATTCAGTACTGAAATACACCTGCCCAGTGATGGGTGAGTGTCGTGTTTCACCCTGCTGATGCTGTAGAAGGCGTATCTGGGCTGCACGGGGTAAGGGAGAACAGTGGCGGTTTGGGAGCCTATGAAGGGAACGGATTTCAGGCCGTGTTTTCCAAACTTTCTAGCAAGGGAAAGGGAATATGGTGTGGTAATACTTAGCAGTCTTGCAAGGCAAATTAGCAATTGACTTTTAAAATATTTCCATTAAAAAGAACCCACAACCCTTGAATTTATTCTTACTTACACATGAGAGAGCTGAGCCATAAGGAGATGATGGGACTCCCTGGAGATAAGCAGGCACATTTTATAATGTGAGAAGGGATGGGGAGAGCTGGAATGAAGCAGTGGGGGGGGCAGGCCTTGAGGGGTGAATCAAAGTGTTCAAGTGGAACATTTGGAGTTGCCATTTCCCGCATGGATGGTGCTGAGAATTGCATTGCAGCAAAGAGGCTCCAGTGCTGCTTCAGACCATATCCTAGAAAATGGAAGGATAATTTCCTCATGAGCAGCCAGGCCTTCTGACTGAGCAGGGAGAGACATACCCAGTGTAAGACTCCAACAGACCCTTCGCGACCCCAACCCTAAGTGATATTTTTGAAAACAAGAGTCAGAAAGGCACCTCTTCCACACACAACATAGGATGTCCAAGTTGCTGTAGAGCCGAGGCCACTGGAGAGAGAAACCCTCTCACACAACATAATGTAACACTTTAGTACTCTCATCTCCGTCATTATTTTGTCTTTATTTGTAAAAGTTGTATAAAATGCCTTTCAAAATTGGTCTGGTGAAACGGGGAGGCTTTTCCAATGCCGACCAGGTTTCTGTATAGGAATAACATAGCAAGACATAGATACACAGCAAAGCAACCAAGCCAGGCAGCCAGGAAAGGCTGCCAACACAGCACTGACACCATGAAACTGTGCAGTGACATGAGCTCACTGCTGCTCACCACTGCTGTCCACACACTCTATCACAGAACTTCAGTATCACAACTCAGTAACCAGCCTCTTCACAGTGAAAAACAAAAAATCAGGAAAATTTACAAAAGCTACACTTTAAAATTTGAACACCTTTACAAAGGAGGAATGACATGTCTGATGCCAAAACCAGACAGCTTTGCCTATTGCTACATATTGATACTAACCACTTCCAGACTCCAAATTTTGCACCAGGCAAATCTGTTTCAAGAATAATGAAGAATGGAAGTTTATTGGCACCTACTGTTTTGCAAAAAAGGTGATGCAGGTCTTCAAGTAAAGCAAAAAGGCGTGTAGTAGTGTTTAGGGCTACAGAGTGGTAAAAGAGTCAGGCCTGCGGGCATGGCATTTTGTGGCAGAAGTGTGACTAGCACAGCCTCCTGGTTTTGAGGACACATTATGCACATGCCCTTGCTACTACTGTGGGAGGAAGAAAATCACTTAGCTTATGTAGACGTCATGGGAGAAAGGCAGGGATTTCTCCTGTCAGAATGAAATCAGTTCAGAATTGTTTCTTTCTTAAAAGGACTGTTCCTTTTGCATACCCCAGGGTCAGCAAAGTGAGCCAGATTTTTCCACGGTGTAGCTCAAATGATCTCTGCCCAGTTTACCCCAAAGACAGCTTTTGACTGTAATCCTTGGCTTGACTTCAGTCTCATGTGGCTTTCTTGCTGTTTTTGGCAAAGGAGCCAAAACCTGGAGCACGTGTGCGTGACTGACTGCAAATGGTTCCCGCCAGGCTGCTGCAACACCGTGTCTACTCTGCACAGCTAAAGCTGGGCAGCCAAAGTCACCAGTGATCAAACTAGACAGCCTGAAGGAGGAGAGAAAACAGCAACAGAGGCTGAAAGGCTTTCAGCTTCTGAACAATACTGATAACACAAAATTAAGGCTGCTGCAAGCAGTTCTCAGTCTCTGCCTTGAAAATAACTAAATTTAGTAAATTTATGCTTGTTGAACACATTTTCTTTTTTGCAGCAGCCAGCCAGCCACTGCAAACAACCTACAATAGTATCTAAAAGGCAGCTCCTTTTATGGGATTATTCATAAACCTTCAGACCTCTTAGCTAACCACTACCTTTTCCTCACAGATTTTCCTATGGACCAGAGAATGTGTTCTCAACATTTGACTGTAATGTCTAGTAATGTTCTGGGCGTAGAACAAGGTGGGAGAGTTATTGCATTTGTTACATTAAAAAACAGGATAAGAGGGGAGGGATACTGTGGCTCAGGTGCATGCAAATGTGGTGTGGAGGAAACCTTGGCTCCATCTACTCACCTTATCCCATGCCAGGCCTGTTACCAGTGGGCAAAAGCAGCAGGGTAAGAAAGGGCAGAAGCCCTGTCCAAGGCTCCCACTAGTTTCTGCCCAGCCTCTCTGACCACAGCTGCTTCCCAGGAGTTCAGAGGAGCCCTTGTAAAATTCTCTCTACTAAAACAAAACCTTTTGTCAGAATACTTACATACTTTGCCTCACCAATTCCATAATACTCCACAATCAGAAAATGTAGTTTATGTAGTAGGTCCTCTTGCATCATCTAAGTTATTCATCATGTGACTAGAGAAAGATCTTTGCTGTAAGAAGCTTTCTCTCCTTGGTCCTGGATATAGCACCAGCAGTTAAAACAGAGGTAAAGTTGCTTCAGAGTGGTGCAGCACTTCTGTTAGAACACAGGAATAGGGCACTTGGGAGTTGTCTTCTCTCCCCCAGTCACATCTTGTTTCTGAAACGAGCTCTGGAAGCTCAAGCTGGCTGCAGTGTGGGGGTACTGCTCAAAAATGTGATCTGGTGAAAGGGGGAGGCTTTTCCAATGCCGACCAGGTTTCTGTATAGGAATAACATAGCAAGACATAGATACACAGCACCTGTAGGCTCAGGTGACCCAACAAAGAAGTAAGTGTTGCCTGCTGTGCTGGATTGTGGCCCTGTGTTCCTGAACTTATTTAGAACCATAGGTCATGAAATCACAGTTTTGCTTGATCCTCCTTCCAAAACACTGCCATGCTGAATTTCCTAGACATTGTTTGCTGGTCCTCAAAGGAGAGGGGCCCTTCCCAGAATTCAGCTTCCTGAAACATGTACTNATTTTGCTTGATCCTCCATGCTGAATTTCCTAGACATGCTATGCTGGTCCTCAAAGGAGGGGGGCCCTTCCCAGAATTCAGCTTCCTGAAACATGTACTATACACATAAAGATGTAGGACTGTGTAACTTTTTGAGGGAATGAAGGGGAAAGTTTTGCTACCCGCTTACAGTCATTAAAACAGCACTACCTACCTTTTCTCTCTTTTTTTTAAACACTAATCATCACACTGAAAAAAACCCCTGAAACTTTTCATAATGTTACAGACTTTGATCCTGCGGCACAAAGACCTGCTTCTGTGCACTGTTTTTAAACTTTCTGTTTTCATTGCAATGATGACTAAATGGAAAAGTTATGCAGACAGCAATGCAGCATAATCTACAGCAGTTCTATTGCTATGAACCGTGACAGCTATGACCAAAGATAAGGCAAACAAAAGTGAACTAAGGGGGAATTCCTCCTCTCTCTCCTTTCCTCCACCTCTTAGCCTGGGTAGGAAAAGGCAATATATTACAAGAGACAGCACTGAGCACTATACCAAGCACACAAAACAGTGTAGATGACTTGACAGATCACTGCAGAGGAATTTCTAAGCCAAATTTTACAAAAATGCACAATCCCTTTAAAAAATAATCAGTATACAATCACAATGCAAAAGGACAAAAAGGGAATTTCTGAATTCCACATATTCTGGCCACTCTTCCCTCCCATCCCTCATAAGTCCCTTTTTGCAAGCTCTGGGAAGTCCAGTTCTACATCCTCACATAGTAAGTGAATGGAGGTCTATTAATTTATGAGATCCTGGAGCTCCTCGTCAGTCAGCTCATTGACCTCCATGATCTTTTTCAAATGTTCCATGTACCGGGTGTGGTCTTGCAAAAAGTGTGGCACCCTCATGTTCTCAATCACGGCTAATCCTTTCAGGCGATCCACATCCTCATATGAGATCTGTAAAGAAGGACATGGGTCAATTTAGCAGTACAGTCCCCTTGCTTCTCTGCTGCTGCTATAAATTCTCTTCTGTAAATGAGAAAACATTTCAGAGCAGGGGAATTTAAAATCTTGGAGAACCGTTTGAAAACATGAGCAACTGTGTGCTTCAGTGGAAGATGCAAAAGAAGTGTAAATTTAGCAAATGCCTTCGTAATTCCCAATTCTGCTTTTGATTCAATCAGTAAACAGATTTGTAGGAATGTGAATGAGAATCATCTACAGCAGCTGTAGGAATAGAGAGGGAAAGGATGGAGCACATGTGAGTCCTGGAACATCTTCTCCACCAAGGAGAAAGATTTACATGAGAAGGGAAAAAAACACTGTGCAAAGACTGAGGAACTCGAAAGGGAGGGCAGGACAGGCATGACACAAGAAACAGTTTGGGAAATGTATGGTGCCAGCTGACCTGAACTGTGCTGTTTCATTTTCACTAGTAAATGTGCTTATGCAAAGCTGAATTAAAATGCACCTCTAGTAACTAACTACAACATGAACAATACCTAAGCATCCCAATTTTAGTTTTTTTGTTTTCCCCATTCAATAGCAGAGTGGAGACTGGGTTTGCCTCATGGCATCAGAGCCTTCTGGATATTGGTGCTGAACTCTCATTTTGTAGCTCTTACAGGACCTGATAGCTTTTTTTCCCTAAGGAAAATGGAAAGTCTTATGATTCTAAAAGCTAGAAATTCTAATCACAGTAGCTCAAGATGCTGTGAATGATAGTCCACTAAGGATGAATGCCTTGGCTGGGCACAAGCTGCCATGGAAGCACAGAGCTGGACTCCTTGGGCAGCTGTCCAGTGTGATGAAATTTGTGTGGTTGTCGCTTTGTCTCCAAGCTGTGTGTTCGGGGCACCCTGCAGACAGCAGCATATGCACTGGCAAAGCCCACAGCCTTGCTGTGCTTACTAACTGGCACATCCTATTTCTCCACAGGAGGTCTGTGCCAGGTAGCTTGAGTGGAGCCCGCTCCTTCCAATCTTTTTGCCCCATGTTTCCTCTAAGGAGTTGAGCCCTGCACAGTCTGCTTTCCCTGGAAGCAGCCAGCCCTCTTGGCAGGTGATGGTTTCTACTCCGCAGTGATTAAAGTGCACATGAAGGATTCACCAATGTGAAAGGGGCATGGAAGGGCTTTCTGGAAAGACAGGACAGTGTAATCCAGATTGCTAAACCTGATCCATAGAGACAGGTGCCTATCTCAGCGATGGTAATTGGAACAAAGTCCACAAAGAGAATCAATTTGCATCTGAGTACACTAATGTGCTTTTCGAGTTGCAAGGACAAGATGCACCCAATTAAGAAAACAAACAGACACCCATGCCCAGGCTTATTCAAGTCACTAAGACACTGCTGTTTGAAGATCGTGTGGCATTACACCTAATTAACTTACTTAGAAGTGGATACAGAGGAGCTCTACAAAACCATACATCTCTCAGTCTGGAGACACAGCACCACATGCAATTAAATTCTACCTCTTTTCCTGCCTAAAGAAAGAAAAAGGATCCTTCTCCCCACATATTTATGTTCAGCGGTTTCTGTTACTGCTGCAAACAAGAAACATGTATCTATAACCTGAGATATGGTTTGAATGGGACGCATTTCCCCAGTCCTTGAAATTGCTAAAAAATTACCAAAGTTGACATCCTGAGGAGATCAAAAACATAATCCCATTCTAGGGTGGAAACAGGCTGTCTTCCTTACCATGTTATTAGTTACTGCACTAGATAAAAAAGACTGAGGCTAAAACAGGCTTACTTACGCTCTTCGTTATGTGCTCATGTGTTTCTTGGGAAACACAACAGTAGGTGATATTTTGCTGCTTTTACTTTCTCAGACTCTGGTAGTTATGCTATACTCAAGTGCACCCAATATCTGCATTCTATTTCTCTTCAGCATTATTTGCATGCAATTACCACATGAATATTTTGCAGTGCTTCCTGTATTTGATTCTTTCCTGCGAAGTTTTAAAGCTGCTTCATTTAAGAAGCACCTTTTTTCAGGTTTCAGGTGTCTTCTTTAGTCACTTCTAGGTACGTTGAACAGCTTGCACGTATCCACACCATACTCTTCTACACTGTTAGTAATGTCAGAAACAACAGGAAGGCAGGACCTGGAAAATGTGCCAGCCAAGCTTAATGCTCCCTTTGGAACAACTTGATCCTCCCATTCCACTTGTTAAAAAACCTTCCATTTGTTAAAAAACAAATTCCCCCATTTAAAGTGGTGATAAACCACAGGCTAGATCCCAGTGCAAGTTTTATACTTCTCTCTTTCATGAGAAGATATAGAGATAATGGAGTGGGCCCAGTGAAGGGTCACTAAGATGATTAAGGCACTGGAGCATCTCTCCTGTGAGGAAAGGCTGAGAGAGCTGGAACTGTTTAGCCTGGAGAAAAGCAAGCTCATGGGAATCATCAGTGTGTACAAACATGGGAATGGGGCTCTTCTCACCAGCACACATTGGCAGGGCAAGAGACAGTGGGCACCAGTTAAAATGCACAAAATTCCACCTGAACAAAAACCACTTTTGTACAATGAGGGTGGAAAAACACTGGCACAAGCCACCCAGAGGAGTTGTGGAGTTACCATGAGTGGAGATATTCAAAGCTCAACTGGACATGGTCCAGGGCAAACTGCTCTAGCTGACAATGTTTAAGCATGGAAATTGGACTAGATGATGCTGAAAGGTCTCTGCAGACCTCAACTAATCTGTGATGCTGAGAGCAGATATTGCTCTGACACACAAATTTCCAGCTTGACTGCAGATGTCTGAAGCTAAACCATTCAGAATACATTTCAAGATCCCTTGATTTTAAAAGTCGTAAAGTCAAGCACTTATAAACTATCATACTGCTAGAAATAAATTGCTTGTAAACCCTTAATGTGGGTGCCATGCAATGTGGATCACAGTGGATTCTGTAATTCTATGAGGAATGACTTAGTGTGTTTTTCAAGTGGCCTGACACCTGCAGACTCCCTGAAGAGAGATAGGCATAAAGCTGTAAAGGAACTGTGTGTCAGTGGTTTAGCAGGCAGAAGCTGTGTGGAGTTAAGCAGGCTTAAAGCAAAAGGAAATTTCAGAGAGAAAGGTGCAGACTTATTTGGCAGTGTGATTTTATTTTCAAAGCTTCCTAACTTGGTTCAGTTACCAAAATAGCTCTTGCTTATCAATAAGGATGTTTCTGACAGTAACGGGAAAACTCAAATGTGGACCAGAACCCTCTATCATAATATGCCCCTTCCCTTCATCACCCATTGATTGATAAGTAGGCAGAAATGTTGGTATACCAGCTCTAAATTCAAGCTCAAGTCAGTTTGACTCCTTGTTTATGTGAGTATGAACCCTGCTTAATGAACTGTGAAAGCTTACCAACCCAAGGATTTGGTTCAGGAAGTGTGACGAAATTTCTGCACTTCTTAAGATGATTTGAGAACAAACAAGCTATGAGAGTTAGAATGGACCTAAAATTCATTCACATTCTGTGAACGTAGAAATACCAATATTCTAATTTTTGAAAAATATTTTTGAAAAATATTTTTGAAAATAGCATTATACCTTATTTTTGAAAAACACCTGCCATCAGCGAGAGAACTTTGAGATGAAATAGCCTTTGTGGTGGAAGGGGGGTGCATTAATGTCAAATGGCTCATTTTGTTTTCTGCTAGGACCACTGCCTTATCTAGTACCTGTCTTGTTTGGCCAAGGCAGTCTGTTGTACTGCAAGTCAGGTAGTACCCCATCAAGGGAGGAAAGTCTGAGAAATATGACCATAAAAATCTTAATCTGATAAGTGAAGAATGAGGACAAGCTGGTAGAAATTTTTAGGACCTCAAAATACTTGCAACCTTGCACAGTGTAATTGAAAGTGCTGTAAAGAGCAGAGAATTCTAGCTCAAAGTAAAAGCACCATGACTCACAGCTCGTTACAGGCAGGCTTGCTGAAATGATAAAACTGTACCCTTGGAAATAATGAGTTCAGTCACCTTTCCAAGGGCTGTCAGAAGATGGAAATCAATGGACTCCCTGTATCTCAGGATTCGGAGGATGCCATCCAAGTACACCTGGTCCTTATTGAAACAGCCTGAAAGGAATGGAGATACATTGCACTCTGTCAGTGTTTGGTCAAAGCCTGTTCTCAGAAGCCTTTATGAGCAGAACAATTTTATTTTTATAAACTAGGTATTTATATCCCTGACTTTGAAAACCTTTCCAAAAAGGTTAGCTAGAAGGAAAAACCCACTAGCCAGGAAAAGAAATCAAACACAGAAGATAGAAGATAGACGATAGGGCCCGTGAATAACCATAGGCAACATTACACCTGTAGAAAGCAGGTCAAACTGTGAGTATGAATTTTTTCAGTTTTGCATTTGTTTCACTTCCACAAAAAAAAAAAAAAAAAATTCCTTTACTGGTTCAGATGGAAGGTCTCACTCATGAGCATTTTCAGCCTTGTTTTCCACAGCAGAATTCCTGAGACCCCATTTCAGAAAGTGTGGAGCCTGATTTCTTCCTTTTGTAAAGGTTCTACTGTGTGACATGATTAAGGAGCTCTGTGCATGTTCTGAAGACCTCCCTGAAGTACAAAACAAGAGAACACAAATGGGGAACTCACCTGGTTGTGAAGTGTCAGTCCACCCTCTCTTGGCCCGTACGCAGTAATCCCACCTAGTATTGGGGTCCTTGACAAATTTCCCCACGTCCTGGAAAAGCTGACTGAAGGACATCTGGCTGGCCTGGTACACTGTGTAGTAGAGCAGGGCAGCTCTCCAAAGAAAAGGGTCTTTGCGGAACAGGACGCTGTGAATGCTGGCCAGCCCCTCTTCTGTGGGGTTGATTGGTTTTAACCCGTGTTTTCTACGTCCATTACGGTTGCACCAAGGCTGGCTGTTGTTGTTAAAACCCCGAAAGTAATGAGTTCCTGCAATAAAAATAAAAATAAAAGGACTTAGTGGCATTTAGAATAGTAGCATCCAAAGATTACCAAAACATTATAAAATATAAAAGGAGATACCCATTTCTGAATTCTGAGCTGGTAGGACTGGGCACTGGGAAAAGCGATGGCTTTAGCCTTGTCTACAACAGAGAATTCTGTCAGAGATATATACACCATGCAAATATTCACCTGCTGACTGCAAGTGAAATTCCTGAAAATCCTTAAGGAATGCAATTGTCAGGAGGACTTGACTTTCTAAATCTGTGAAAAGGAATTTTCGGGCAGTCTTACAAGCTGAATTGTCTCTGGCATAAGCTAGGCATTGTAGGGAACAGCAGGAAGGATAATCAAAGTAAAAGGGCAGAAATGTTGCCTCCTGAAGGTGATTAAACAGCACTACTGCAGCCTTGGAAGATGCTATGTCCCTTAAAATGTGAGTAACAGCGGTTCTAGGCAATTGCAAGGCTTATTCTTCAGTTGATATTCAGGCACTAGCCAAGTTTATCCATTTTTTATGGACTTAGTTGAAACAGATGCACTGAAAAATTAGTAGAAATTTTGCACAGGGCTGGGCCAACCTTGTGTAATGCAAAACCACAGCAATTTTGCACCAGTTTAGGGATCACTGGGTAAATTCTTCACACCTAAAGCATGCCTACATTTGCAAGAAGAACAGCATGACAGGAGCAGGTTTGTTAAGTGACATGGCTGGAGCCGAGGTTGAACGGTCACACTATTTTTGTTTCCCCCTTTTTTTTTTAACTCCAGAGTAGTTAAATGTTCTCATGAGCAAAACATCCCTGCATAGTGACAATACAGAAGGTATGGCCTGGAGCAGAGCCTCTGGGCTAGCATCATCTGAAAGGATTATTCTTTGCCTGCTCCAAGATTCCTTTGGCATGGGTACTTCAGTGCTGTAAGTGGGACTAGCTGCTAGGCTTACTTCAAAAGCTTGCTCTGGATCTGACCTGAAATGCTAATGTCCATGAACCCTAGGAATCCTTTCACTGCATGCTGCAGTAATAAAAAGGTTTCTCCTCCCCTTTAGCACATCTCCAGCACAGGTTCTTTGGATAGGGGTGTTCCCTCTTTCTGTACCTGTCCAGTGCCTAGCCCATCAGTGTGCTGTAAGTAAGAATGCATGCAAGTACACCCCAGTGCCTGCAGAAGGAATGTCATGCTCATACCAATTTCGTGTCTCAGCATCCCCTCCAGCCAGTGCTCTCGCGCGGTGGAGACATTGATGGTGAGAGTGGGGCGGCCGTTCACCACGGTCATGGAGGCGCGGGACAGCAGGTCCTCCGTGAGATGGACCACAATCTGAAGAGGAGAGAGTTCAGGTAGAACTGAAAGAGCTCTCTTCCCCCTCCTGTTCTTGCTTTTTCCTCTGGCCTTTCCATTATTTAATTTCTCTTGCCCTCTACAACTCTGTCTTGCGATCAGCAATCACCTGAGAGCGCCTTCTGAATGAGTTTATCCTACCCACCTGTACTACTGACAGAACCTCAGACTTCATGGGGTGAGTGAGGGTGAAGATAGACCAACATGAGACTGAAAATTTTAGTATGGTAACACTGACTAGACAGAGGGCAAGGAACAATTGCATGCACAATAAATTAGAGAAAATTCCAGGTTTTGAAATGCTTTGAATTATCTTAGTATTACTGAGAATTGAAAAATACTAGATGAGAACACATTAATTCACTAGGTATCTATATAATTAGCTGTCTGAAAGCATTTCAGTTGCAATTTTAAAGCCACTTGAATGAGAGGGGAAGTACTGTGTACTTTTCCTCCTGTTACGTGATGCAGAAATACTGGTATTGAAATATTGAAATACTGGTATTGTTTTGTTCTATACAGCAAAATAGTTCTTGCTTTCCTGTTCTCTCTTGGAAAACTGGTAATCAAAACAAAAACTGGCAGAGAAGGAAATGAATGCATTTTGATATATTTTATTATTTGACTTCAAATAGTCTTTTTAAACAAGTGACTGAGAGAGAAAAGTGAAACCCTTTGTTGAAACTAAGCACCTTTCCCTCTTCACGTAAAGGCTTAAGAAACAGTACTGCTCAGAAGAGTTCAAGGGAGACTACTTTAAAGAAAGATTACTTTTTTAATATCCAAAAAAAAGGACCCAGGGATCAAAGGCATGAATATAACACTTCCCTGTACTCAAACCTCACCATTCAGCCTCAAATTCAACAGCAAATGGTCAGTCCCATAAAACATGTATTTAAGAGGCAGGAAAAATAGGTAAATCCCAAAGCATTTAGATTTAAAGGTGACACTTAGCTTTATTAACCCCTCTTCAGCTGGAGAGAGTATTTTCATATTTTAGACCATCCTAAGCATGATGTAATAACCCTATTTTCACAGAAAAAGTGAAGCATATCATTAAGAAGAACATGGGTTGCTGGATGAGGATGTAGGATCCAATTGCCACGAAGTCAAATCAAGCCAAAAATGAAGAGGGAGATAAAAGCACAGGAAAAGACAAAATATTTTTTCTGCTTGCTCTAAACTTTAGTTTATTAATCCCACTCTTAGAAACACAGGCAAAATCTGGTTATCAGTGTCAAATCATAGTCTCACAAAAATGCGTGATGGGTTTAGCAGTTTCTCTTAATAATATTATATTTACCAATTAAACCTAGTTTCTGGGAAATTAATTTTTGTCTCATGATTCCAGACTCCCTCTTGCTCACTGCCAGTGATCTCATCCAAGTCTTTGACTCTGTCATCTGGTGGTTTCATTTGGATTAATCCCTTTTTTATACATTCAATTTCATCTAACTTTTCCAAGCAATTTCATGTAACTTCATCAAACTGGTCTTCTAAAATTCTGAATACAGAAAATAAGTTTTTTTCACAGGGCTCTAAAAAATTAGATGGTTAAAGCCAGGAAAAAACCAGCACTCAAACCAACTCAACAAGCTCTTTCAGACATTTTTATTCACTTATGTCACTTTCATTTGTGTTGCTTCTTATAAATCACTCTCTTGGGCTGCTGCTTATTTTTCTTGGCCTTTTCTTAACTCTTTCCTTTGGTGTAAATAATTTGACACAGGAGAACAGATGGCAGAACTGACGAATAAATGGAAATGTGCTGGTCTCCAAGTAGCTGAAAAAAGGAGGGAAGGAAGGGTGTCGTTCTTGGGTACTCCCAAAAGAAGAGAGTTTAAGAACAAGCATATATGAATCAGGAAACAGGCTCAGAGAGATGACTGAAGTGTTCACAATGAATTTGTGTCGTTTCAATTGTTCAAACATTAGACTGGGCTTAGCCATGAGAAAAGTATGATGTAAGGAATATTCTTGTAATTATGGAGGAAAGGCCTCCCAGATGGTCTCTTGGGTCCATCTCTGTGTAATGTTTAAGGTCTACACAAGTGTTCCTTTCCTGATCCAGTCAGTGCAGGACTTACCTCACCAAGGCAGCCTTCTTTCACCATATACTTCCTGACATGATTCCAGATGCGACTTTTGGTCAGCAAGCTGCCTCCAGTGGCCTGTTCAAATTTTTCATAGCTTCCATATTTCTGCAATGTCCGCTTCATAATATTAATGGACTACAAAATGAAGAAGCATAGCAAATATCAGTGTAGTTGGATCCCCGTGTCAGACTGACGTTTGTATTCTTTCTCTCCTTCTCAATCTCTCTTTTTTTCTTAGATTAAAATCCTTCTTTTCTTAACTCACTGGCAGTCCCTAACAGGCTGTACTCATTTAATACATGCTGACATGCTCTGCAATGAATTTATACCATCTTCAGATGTACATTAATGCCAAAGTACTGAAAAAAGATTCTGATCAACTCATCTCAGACCCACATACATCAGCATGACGATTAGATGGTTATCAGTCTAGTGAAATAATGCCCATTTCCTCTTTAATTCTGGCAATGTTGTACAACTGCCTTGCAAGACAGACGTAAGAGGTCTCCAGGACTTTTGCAGTTTGACAGCATGCTTCTTTTTATGATTTTCCAAAGAATTTGAAAAAGATCAAACTACTACTGTCATCTCACTTCATTTCTTGGCATTTTCTAATTTACGAACACTGAACCATGATTAAGCGGATGTGTAACTATAATTTTAACAATAATACTCCTACCAAAAATGTCTCCTTACAATGAAATCCCTTTTACTATGGGTGCCTGTGTGAGAAAGGAGGAGAGAGAGCAGGAACTTTTATTTACAGAACTTTCATTTAAACTTTTCATTTAAACCACAGTACTTCTTTACAACCCCCCAAAATGAAGGCGTATTTCATGAGATAAATAGAGTGGTATCAACAGTTCTCCTATGTATTGCTGCTAGAAGAAGTCCCTTGTAGGTGCAAAGCTTAGCACAATGCCCATAACCATGATCTGAACTATGCATATTGAAGATTTTATTGGTGGGGTGTGAAATGCTCATCCCCAGTTATCTGCTTTCCAGAATGTCATTTCACATCCTTAAAAGAAAATGGGGTATGGAATAACTTCTTTCCCAGCAACAGTCCAGCTACAGGGAATAGCTTTTTGTCATAGACTTGATAACAGAAGCTCCTGGCACTACCTTAAAAAATTAATGCCCTTGCTAAGAAAATACTGCTAACAATAAAGGTGAAATTCTAGCAGACTGAATCTCTTTTTACATTATATACTTATATCCCTTCATGTTTGTCTACAGTTATGTAATTCTGACATTGGCAGATTGACTGATGAGCCACAAAAATTGGATTCATTTTTTATCTCTCACAGCTACCAACAATCCTTCTCTAATGTTTTTCAAGTTGAAACTAAGCAACCATGAGTAATTGCTACTGAAACTCATAAATGACAGCTAGACATATTCTTAAAGTCTAATAGCTCTTTGATGAGGGAAATGTCACTTAGCTGAATGCCAAAGAAATATTGCACCTAATGTTCAGTATTTCTTTGTCTCGTATATTTTTCCAAACCATTTTTTCCTTTTTTTAAAATTACCTATGAATTTTATCTTCCAAAAACATTGTCTGTTTTATAATTTTTTCAGTGTCTGCACATGCTGAGGCATTTGCCTGTCTTATATAAAATCCTTGGTTAAAGAAGTAACGAAAATATTCCCACCCTTTCCCCAGGAAGTTTATTCTCAGCCAGTAGCCTGAACAATTCATGATAACAGTTCTTCAGTCTCCTTTGCCAGGTGCCAGATCCTTAAGATATTTATGTCACCTACTAGTTGTTTGGTATATTGGGTTTTTATGAACAATTAATTAAGTTTATTTGTTCACTCTGGAAGAAATCATCTCTAAATCAACCTTCTAGCACAAAATCTGTCTTCACAACTTGTTGATATTAAATTTCAATTCAATCTATAAGACTAAACACTAAGTACCCACTTAAATTCTAGGATGCCTCAGTTCCTTTGAAATGAAATCCCAGAGGACTCTCTGACCTTAGCTGGAGTACCGGCACTTTCTAAAACCACCTCATCACAACAAACAGTGACAAAATGAGCACATCAAACCTCCTGCTTGGCTGTCTGTAACAGCAAACTCCCTGGAGCTGAGACTTCCATGCTACAGAAGGCAGTATGATTTTGGGAGTCAGGAGACCCCAGTTCTAGCTCTGCCTGCCTGCAGGCACCTTCCTGGGCAGTTGAAAACTTTCCTAAATGCTGTGAGACACTTGAATCAAAAGCACAATACAAACAGCAAGTTTTCAGACACAGGTCCTCCTGAAGAAACAAAGACCCACTCCAACTTCTCCTACCTCAACCTGATAGAGTTCATACCTTCAAGGGAAAACTCTTTATATGCCACACTAGGTAACCCAGATCCTGGCATTCCATGCACATCCAGATAGGTGTTGTAAGTTTGAACTCCTGCATACTGAGAAAGTCATTAAGCTTAAGACTCCTCATTGCTGAACAGATATTCAGAAATTACTAAGAAGGGTGCTCATCCCTATCACCTTCTCTCTTGACTCTGTTTCAAGTGAAACAGAAAAAAGTCCTGAAAATTCTTTCCAAGCCAGCAGGTGTGGCTGGAAGCACCAAAACAAACAGGGAGAGCCATCACACACACAGACACATTGCACACAAATCTCTGGGAAGTGGCAGATGGCCCTGACACTGAGATAAGCCCCATCCCCGGTAATGTTCCTGGTTTGGACACTTCTTGCCACAACCACTCCCATTGGAGGTGGTCCCTGAGGGTAGAAGGTTTGGGAAATACTCGGTTTCCAGGCACTGACTACAACACCAAGGCCTTAATTTGGGATTCTGCACCTGCCTACAAGGTGAGATGACTCAGTCAGGTGTTGCAAGAACTTGCTGGGAAAGGGGAAAATCCAGACCAGTGTGCCAGCTGCTGCCTACTGCAGCATCCAACTGTGAGCTTATTTTCCAGTCTCCAGGCCAGCAGAACACTGCTACTGCTGCAGTTCCTAAGGACAAACTGTAAACTCTTCAGCAACAAGTGAAAAAATGGAAGAAAAGAACCATGTGGCTGTACCAGGCTACTGGTTAGGAGTAATAGTTCCTGTTTATTTTCAATATTACCTAAAATGTCTGTTTATCCCTCTGATCACTACCAAAGAGTGCCAAAAGAAGTAGCAATCCCAAGACAAGCCTCCTTGCACAGCAAACTCTGCTGATGCTCAAGAAAGCAATGACACAGAAGCACTAACAAAAGCAAGGCAAGGCTGTTTAATTGATTGATTTAGGTTATGGTGGTGTTGGCTTTTTAAAACAAATTATTTACAGCCAAGTAGGTCTCTGAATCCCGGGTCACCCATGTTCAGCAACACAGCTCAGTGATTGAGGGTTATTGTAGAAACATGCACTGATAAGAACTTCTTGTGAGTAGTGTGAGGCAAGCAAGTCAGAGAAGGGGCTCAGTGCTCTAGGAGTCAGCCCCCTATTTGAGTCAGCTCATCCTGCATTCAGAAGCAGCTCTGCTGCAAAGGGTTTGCAGTCTCTGCTGAGATTTGTAAGAGAGACAAGGTAGAAACACACCATTGCCCTTCTTCCTACATAACTTATCTGCTGGGGGGAAAAAAGCTTCCAAGGTGCATCATTAGCTAACACTTAGTACCAGGCTGAGCTTGTTAGTCTCATCAACAGCTGTAAAATGGTGTCTGTTTGGTTCAAGAGGAATGGCATGAGGATGGTAAGTGTAGATTTTTGAGGCTAGTTCCCTCAGGCTGTAGTATTCTGGGTTTTAGTCACTGTTTAGAGAGGCTTTTCTTTTTCATGCTTGTTCTTAGTAGTATAAAGGTCACATTTAAGTAATTTAGAGCTGGTAGAAATATTTTTAATTAAAAACTTGTAAATTACTTTGTAACGAATTCGAAGTTAATGCTCAATGGGTTTTTGCATGAGACTGTGCTCTGAAGTAAAGCTACCTTCCTACTGTGGTATCACCAGAAGTGATCAGTCTCTTCTAGGGGAAGAGAGACTGTTAGTGCCAGAGCCTGAGAACCTGTGCCACTTGTGTTATGTATTAGCACACCTTATCTATAAATCTTAGTTAACAAGGGAATTTGTTACTAGTGGAGAATGAAGTGTTTTATAACTAAGTGCTTTTTACAGACAGTGTCATGCTCTTGAATCTTCCACATGCCTAAGGTTTGACATCACATGGACATAGCAAAGGATTACTCAGTGTTGAATACCATGTTCTTTAGCCTTCCAGCTCCACCTAAATTTTTTCCCAACATCTGATAAATTTGCTAATTGCAGGCTACTTTTATTATTGCCTTAAAAGGTGTCACACAAGCACTTGCAATGTGGGATAACTGGTTTATTTATGAATTCAAAACTGTTATACTCTTATGAATACAAGGGAAGAGGATGTATAACTCTTTCAGGGAAGGGGGATCACTCATTTGACGATGGCTGGGGGTTTTTTGTTTTGTTTTTAATGTATATAAAAATAGAATTCTTGCTGCTTTGTACAATTCAAAGAAACAGGTTACCCACAATTGCAACTTGCTGATTTTGGTTCAGCAAACTGCAACTTTTAAGTTCATCTGCTCTGCAAACACTGGGAACAATTATTTCTAAGCAAATATTGCCACCTCTAGCATCTGAGCAAAAATAACAAACACTTTGAGTGCTAAGAAAATTCACAATAAGGGGTAAGTAGTTTGAGCCACAAAACTTGTAGAGCACAGAACTGCTGCAGTGACCTTAGAACACAGTGGTAAGAGAATTAACTTCTGTAATATCAGATATGATAAGCATGTGAAGAATGAAAATCTGCATGCTATTTTCTATTCTCCAGTTTTCTTCCCTAAAGGCACTGTATTGTGTGACTCGTGAAAAAAACCTTATTATGAAGAAAATATCATAAAGTAGGAAGAAAGAAACAAACAGAACACAGTATGAGAAGAAATACACTAAAATCAGCATTTTTCAAATGTATTAATAAATCAAAAATGTTTTCTCTGTGTCTGTGAAAAGTCAGTCAATAAAAGTGTTGGGCTGTGCCCACGGTTTAAAAGCTTTGATTTAAGAAGAGGCATGGGGTGAAGTGAGTGCTCACAAGCCTGTGTGTTCCCCACTGCAGCATTGCTGAGTTTGGTTTGCAAATCTTCAGTGCTCTTTGCCTTTAAAAAAAAATAAATGAATGGGGCAGAGTGTGATTTGTCTTCCAGACATTATTTCAGTAATGCTATATTAACCAATTTTTTAGACATGTGCAAATGCAGAAAGGGCAACAAGAAAACACAATCTGTTTTAATGCCCTAGCAAGCTATGCACAGCTGTGGATAAAAAGATTTTTGACATGACTGAAAAATTTTCTAAAACTCTCAAATGTCAGGTTTTTGAGCTCATTTCACTTAAGTATCCTAAAAGTTCCCTCTAAAAATAGTGGGTTCCGTCAGTAAGAGCTGGGTTTACAGCTTTCTACTCATAAAAGAGCAAGCAAGTATAAGTTGCCATGAGCACCTTTTGTAGAAAAAAATAGGAGTAATTCTGTTCATAGTTACCAAGGCTTCCTAAAATAAGTGGAGCAATAAACGGAAGCCAAATATGCTTAAAAAAACCCCCAACAAAACTGAATTGAACCTTCTTATAGCAAAAAGGATGACTACACACAGTTGCGTTTTTACTGCAAGACCCAGCTCTTGATACTGTGAGTACTTTTTTTGCAACTGAAGTCATCCTTTCTGATCTTAACTTCCTGTGAGATACCTATGTGTTTCTTCTGACAAGTAAAATCTGCGTGGAAAAAAAAAATAGCAATGAGGAAAAGCAAGTGTTCCTAAAATACTTGCTGATTAAAATTTTGATTAATGCTGCCTTTTCTGGATAGTAAATTTGCATGAAATTAAATTCAAATTTGCGTGGAGATGAAAATTTCTAAAGCTAGTTTTAGATAAAAGAGAGAGAGTGACACCTGCTGGGCTTGGAGCTGTGTTAAAGCCGCTGGTTTGGGCATTTTTAAGTGCAAGTTATTTCTGTTTGGTATTTTTAGGAGCTGAACTTTGAATACATGCTTTTCTAGTGACTCAGACTAAGTCTTGTGAAACAATTTACATCTTCCTTGTTAACTGTCAGAAATATCATACTTCCTTGAGTATTAAATCCTTTACTGCCTTTTATAAAGTTGTTACAGAGCCTCTATTTTCCCATACTTTTTATGGACAGGGGAGAAGGTAGAGTTACAAATCAGAATAATATTGAGGAATCATTTGTTATTAAAATATTCAGTCTTTAGGCTTAGGGATTTTTGTTAAAAGCAGGGTAAACCAAAGACAGGCTTGCTTCAGAAAATCATCATACATAAAAGGACTTTTAAGGCTCTGCTAGCCCACACTATATGGGATAATTTGTATTAAATTTGGTTTGTCAAATCGGTAGTTGTTGATTTGCTGTCATCTATGTTGCTAATACTGCTAAAAAAAAAAATCAAAGGAAAACCTACTAAAAAGCTCTAGTCAAGGAGCAGTTTTATTTGGTGTCATTACGACTTAGTTTGTTGTTTGGAAATACAGAAGAAGTTTTTAAGAATAGAACAGCAGTTCCCTTTTCTCATAAAGAAAATAAATTTTTAATGAAAACCCAGAAACTGAGTTGTTAAAATATACAGATATTTTCAATGTGAAAATGGAGACTATCAATACAATGATGTAATGGGTAATAACAGTTTTGTACATTCTTGGATTTAGAAAAAGAAAAAAAAAATCAGTCTGTTCAGAAGTCAGGGATCAGTTCTTACAGTCCCTAGTCCTTTTAATTCACGTATCTTTTCCACCAGGAAGTTTCATTTTAAGTGAAATATTCATATCACAAAGAAGTGAAACTCATGGAATGCAGGATGTCTTCCCAAGTTAAGTATCACTCGAAAACATAAGAGTATATGTTTAGAAAAGCTTGTCAGACTTGTATAAGATCTAAACCATTTTAAAATAAAAAATCTTCTAAACCATTTAAAAATAGCAAAAGTGAAAAGAATACTGCTTCTGCTACTGTACAGACAAGCACTGGGTTTTGCCACTTAGGTCAAAGTTGAAAGCAAGGCTTTGTTGTTCAGGTAGGAAGCCAAGGCAGTTACACAGCATGGCAATGTCTGTAGCTATATTACCAGTGTGACTGCACGTTATGAAAACCCAAAATTTTCTTCTAAAAATTTATCTCTCTCTGGAATGGAATTTGGCTGCTCCTTAATTGAGTCTAATGTATATTCAAATACCCTTTCAAAGTTGATTAAAACAAGGAACATCAACATATGCTTATCCAATAACGATGCCCTCAATTATTTGCTATCCCCTCTCAATCCCTGTGTCACCAAGAGGATTGGCAGGATTTCTACGCTGCCTTATTCCTCTGCCTGTATAGGCACTGTATTTTTCCTGTACTGGATCCTGCTTCATTGCCTAAAAATCTTTATTGTTTTAAATTATGTTTCATGCAAACCCATTTAGAAGGAACTGTCCCTTTATCCTTTAAAATCCTGTAAATTTTAGAAAGGTTTTAATTTTTTTAATAGGTGAGATTTTATTTCAGTTCTACTAGTTCATTCTCCTCTTTGATGCACTTTTCAAACAGCAGGGGAGAATAAGGAGAAATTACTTGCTACAAACAAAGCCAAATACCACGTAGGTGTAGGAAGAAATAATCATTGAAAATGGAGGGGAATAAATGCAACTATACCTGCTTAAGGAATCTGTCGGATGCATGGCTGTGCTTAGCTAACACATTTGGCAGAGCAGGGTTTTCATACTCAAACTGAGGATTGTATGTGAAATCCGAGCTGAAAAATTTAACCTTCTCTTTCTCCACGTTGGACGGCTTGATTGCCGTCAACAAACAGAGCTTTTGGCCAGCGGCATCGCCTTCCTTCCCACGGCTCTTTGAGGACTGGGATTGCTTTGGCTTGGTGAGGCCGGAGTGCTTTTTGGTTCTGCTCCTGGGCCGCGGTGTGGGTGGCGCGGCGCTGGCCGCGGCCGAGGCGCTGCCGGGGAGCCTGAGGGCGGCGGGNTTGGTGATTCTCCTGTGCTTCTTGTGGTGGGCGGACGGCTGCTTCTGAGCATGGTGCTTTTTCTCCTCCTTGCTCTGCAGAAGGACGTTGTAGCTGCTGGTTCCTGTTGTGAAAATGTCCTTAAGGATGCCGGAAGGTGGATGCTGGAGGTTGTTTTCATTATTAATGTTCAGCTTATATACTTCCAGACTCAGGACTGATTTCCTAGAAAGCTCTGTCTTGGGCCAGTGAAGTTTTTCTGCATTTAGGGGAAAAAAAGAAAATAATGAGGACAAACTTGATTTTCACCCAGTGATACTAATCTTAAGGACTCAAAACTGCAACGTAAAGGAAACACAAAATGTCTTAACTGCAGTCACATCACATTAATCCTGACTTCTAGGCATAGGGAAGAACTGAGTGTGTATTACTTTTGAACAATTAAGACTGGGACTCGTAAGATCCAGCTAAACAACTATTTCATGCTTGCATCTCCATGCACAACTACACCACTGGCAGCTAAGAACTTAGTTGCCTAAAAAAAGGCTCTGCAGGACTTCACGGCTATTTACATTAGCATCTACACTGCGACATAAACCAATGTATAGTTTTGAGCTGATTGGTCTTTATCATGCATCGAAGGCTTTCTGTAAAGATAATAACTTAAAAAATAAGAAACTGTATAGGAGCATGTGAGCAGTGTTTACAGTGAAGTCCCACAAGGATCTGTGCTGCGATACAAGCAGTCTGGTGTGATCTCATCTGCAAAATCTGATTCACGGAATTTACTCTCAGAAAAGGGTGAGAACACTGGAAAGGGCCAGCCACCGTGAACAGTTTACAACAGCATATGGATAGTACTACACTGAAGTTTAAAAGACTTCAGTTTCACGTGTTCAATCTTAATACAGACAGTAAGCTATATTTAAAGAGGCGAGAGAGATCACCTAGTTACATTTCTGAAAAGTCTTAAGACAACACTGGGTATTTCATCTAATCAAAGTTGTTCTACAATAACAGCTGGCTTAAAAAACCACTTGAGAAGAAACACTGTAAACTGAATGAAGTGCAAGATGCAAATAAAGTTTCTTTAATGAGTGAACCCTCCTTTCTTGCTCTGACCCCTGGCATAGCCTTCGGGAGACTGGTCCCTGGTGCAGAGCAGCTGCATGGAAAAGTCATTGAGGATTAAAACTGAATTTAACATTTGTGCTGGCTTGTTAGAGAGAAGTGACCTTGTTTCACTGGTTCTAACCATCCCCTCCTCTCGACAGCCAGTTCCTCCTGGAACATTAGGTGAGCTGAAACTACAGGTACAAATAGTGCCACAAAGAAATGTTTCCTACTTCTGTACCTAAAATAAAAGGATTCACGGAAGAGGAGATATGGTTGAAGCATGATTGAAGCCTGCAAAAGGGATTTGAGCTTCATTCCAAAGTTATATGTAGTTGAGCTGTAATTACTTTATATACAGTAATTATACTCTGAATGTAACAGTAGTAAGAGATCATTAAATGCCTCCAAGGCAGAAAAAAATCAACAGTGGCTGAATTTCAGCTTTATTTTCACAGTAAAATTCGGTTTTGCTCCCAACATAAGCACCATGACAATGTATTTCATGCTGTTGGACCTCTGTCAGTTCCGTATCAACCTGTGTTCCTCAGTTCTCCCAAACATCCTGTCCTAAAAAACAAGAAGACCAGAGATCCTATTCACAGGAACATATGATGGGTGATCTCCAGCCGGGGTGTTTTCCCCACTGGAAAGAAGAGAGGTAGAAGCATTAGATAATTACCTTTCACTTTTGCATGTGTGTCCTATGCAAACTTATTTTTTCTTCCATGGTAAGTTTGTGAATTCCCTTTCTACACTTGGCGCAGGAACGTGCTCCTTGGCATTCCTGTTCAAATTCTGTCAAATCATTCTCTTCACATACGTGACAACCTGCCTACATGGCTTATCTTGCTTGCCCATGAGCTGTCATAGTGAGAAACCACTGCTCCCCATCACTAGGAGAACAACATCAAACTACATACATAAAAGAGATGCATTTTTTGGACAACAGAATAGGATGACCACTCTCATATTCCTGGGCAAGCATTTGAGATTGACTTCAGACCTGCATCAACTATTACAGTATGAGAATCCTTACTTTTAAGAAGGGTAGATGAAAACTAAAGTTTCCAGAATGTCTGAACACACATTAAATTTCTGAGCACATGACTTTGCTTAGGTAGATAAAATTGGAATTGGAAATTACACAGCTACTTCTTAAAATATAGACAAAGAAATAACATGCAACTAGAGGCATTAACACTTCACCTTCTCAACCAACCAGCTCTTAAAAGCCGCAAAGAACATAGAAGCCTTAAATTGCTGCTATAATGGAACAATTTGAACTAATATCACACGTGTATCTAAGAAGTGATAAATAGAAAAGAAAAAAAATCCAGAAATTTAATTCAAGGAAACAACTCAAAATGACCTTAAACCACCCATTCCCTCCTTCCCCAATGCTTGTGTCACTCTAATACCAAAAACTCATGACAGCAAGCTGTTAGAGCTAAGAGGTACAGTTGGCCAGTGATAAATGCTTTAATATGTAGACAATCACTGAATGCCGTAAATCAAAATTCTCCTGAAAGTGTCACAAATGGTAGTTGAGTGCTGAACATGCACTGGCAGGTTTCACAGGCACATGGCTGATATCAAAAATAGTTGTTCTCAATCTGTAGTTACTTTATAAGCGCGATCTCGTAGCAAAGTGATTTTTCAGCTGCCAAACTAAGTGTGGCTGTCCTTAATTTTCTTCTGACTAAAGGGTACTGTTCCATGCCTATTTGTGCTGGAAACCTAGAATCACCAGGTAATCCGGCACTTTGAAATATTGTAGTAGAAAACAAAGCAGTTTTCACAGAACTCATTTAACTGCTGTTCTAAAATTTTGTATAGGTCTTCTGAATATCATTACCAAATAAATTAGAAAATAATATTTGAGACTACGTCAAAATCATGTTGCAAAGCACCAAATTTAAAATTCTTTCTCTAATACTTTTGTTTAAGCTATAACATATTTGAAACCCACATCTGTAAATCAGACAGCATTAACCAAACTAAGAATATACTGTCTTCTAGGAAGCTTGTCTTACTATATCCAAGAGTCTTCAATGATTAGCAATGCCTGGTGACTGAAAAAGACGTCTAGTATTCTGAATACAAAACAAATTAATTTCACAGCCTGACTCCTGAAAACCTGCTTCAGTATTTCAAAAAGTACTGCTATAAAGTAGCCAGTTGGAACGGATTATCAACCCAGATTAATTGCATGGATTGCTTAGCAGTGATTTCCAGCTTTTAAATTCTGGATACCACTGGACAGATGACTGGAGATTACTTCTGAAAGATATGAAAAAGGCAAATTGAAAACCACCATGCTATGGTGTAATGCTACTCTGCATACCAGGATACAGATATCACACTAGAGATCCCATAGGTTTTATCTTTTGTATCTCATCCACATGTGCTGCATGTGGTCTGAGAAGTACAAATCTGAATTTCCTGACTTGACTTATTTCTGTTTTTGCAGTAGAAAACTGTAAAAGAACATATGCCAGCTCCAGTTACCTTTGAGAACCTCCCTCATGTAATTTATGTACAAGGATTCTTTTCCTTGTTCTTACTTCCAAACACTCAACAGTGACAAAGCCACAAGTCCTTCTGCAATTAAAAAAAAAAAAAACCACAACAAAGTTAATATAGTCTCTTCCTAAAAGATTCTCCATCATGTTTACTTCAATTTATTTATATCTTGTTCCTTTCTGCAACAACACATTAATAAAAACATGGTCCTAGAGACACAGGTGAAATATTATATGCAACAATCTGCCACATTTGGAGCACAAGGTGATGGCAAGTGATAAGCAAGGAGGGGACAGAAGGGCTGCCTGTCCCCATTTTGTCATAATTAGGGTACTAAAGAACCAAAAACCCTCCTGTTAATGGCAACTTGGTCTGTCTTGGGCCAGAGTAGAGCTTTGCCCCCTCTTTAGCACCACAATGTCTAGCATCTGCTGTCCCATAAGCTGGGCTAGCAGGGCAGCCAGGCAGCCAAAGGCAACGACCCCTGCGAGTCTAAAGAATCTCACAAGACAGCAGGCTGTGCCCTAGCCAAAATCCCATCATTGTCAAGACATCAGTTGGAACTGGCAATACTGGACTTACTCCATCCTGCAGGCAGAAGTGTACTATATGTCACGGAACAATTCAAAATACCACAGGCTTGACTTTGCAAAATCTGTAACTTCCATTTATATACAGGTCCATATTCCAGTGTCACAGCAGTACTGGAAAAAGGATGGAGTCCATGAGTGCTAACAGAGAATATGTGGGAACCACAGATTTCATGACGATTCTGAACTAATGAAACACTTCCCATGTATAAACTGCATCCCAGTCACTAGCCTTGAACCTTGCACCACTGCAGACACTGCCTAATCTTGTCAGAGGTTATTTGTCAGAAAAAATGTTAGATTTTATGTTATATTCAGGAGTCGGGTTATATTATTGGCCTCTGTGCTTTAGAAACTGATGGATTGAGCTAATAAGTCAATAATATGCGTGGTAAAATCCCAGCGTAAGCATTTTTCTAGCCTTTGGAGAGTGTTGTATAAATAATACCTTCCTCGTGGCTACAGGGTAGCTGCCATCCAAGCAGCTTCTTAAATACCTGTTCCATAGGTGGAATGAGGTTAATGACAGGTATTTGTGGCACGGATATCTCCGTCTGGCCAGCCTTGCTCTAAAATAGCAGAGAGATCCTGCAGTTTTTGAGCAGCTGTCACTCAGGTTATATATGCACAATGAAGAAACCCTGTCCAAACTGCAAGTGTGCCTAAGGTGCTTGGCAAACATATTCATGTAGCACTTCCTCCTATCCTAGGGATGTAATGGCCTGAGCCACTACTTCTGTTTTTCAGATTACCATTATCATGTTAGAACATGGCTGAGTTCCTTTTTGCTCAAAATCAGAAATCATTTCAAGGCTGACTTGAATTTTCAAATTTATAGGAATGCAAATAATGTATGTGATCTGTCTACAAGCAATAGTTAAGTTTGAAACTGTGAGATGAGAAGGAACTAAACAGACGTGACAAGTAAGATTCTTCCTTTGACACACTGTGCAAAGGTACAATTACATTACAAAGAAATATTTACCTCCAATATTCAGACAATTTGAAGAGATTCACAACACCCTGTAGTTTATTGGCTCTAGACTATATGGTTCATGTATGCAGAGGGCTATAGAAAGAATATTCTGAAAAAAAAAGCAGGCAACATAAAGTGTTGAACCTGTAATGTTCCACTGCCTCTCAAACACTACAGGCTTGTATTTCTGGCATAACAGAATCTGACCACAATCCTATATTCTATTTCCTCACCATTGGAAATACCTTTAAAGTTCAAAAACGCTCCAGTTTTGAAAAGAAGCTGTCAGGCAACTTGAACTAGAATGCACTGGAAGCTCTGTCTATAATGACTGAACATGGTTTAACAGCAGATTTAGGCAATGAGTTTCTGTAAAAACACTGACATTGAGTTACTTTCTATTTTCACAAGCATCTTAGTTATTAACTAGAGCCTGTATGATAATGGAAATTTTTATATTTAACCTAAGACACTTTTTTTTCCTCAAAAAATATCCACCTATTTACTTTTCTTCTGTAAAGGTATTATCTGTCATCCAGCTTTTAATTCTGAGCTTCAAAACCAAGGGCAGGTTTCAGCTATCAGCCAACTTGTGTATCTGATTCATTAGCTTTCAGTGTTTGTAAGTAACTCTGCTTTTTTAGGGCTGATTGGCAGTTTGGATTTTCTTCTTGAAAATGACAATGCTACTTGAGATGTACTCTTTCTACCTTAAAAAAAAAAAAAAAAAAAAAAAAAAAAAAAGGGGAGTAATTTCTT
>VXBB01023404.1:674619-688883 GCA_013399915.1 Illadopsis cleaveri
AAAAAAAAAGTATGCACTGACTTGCAAGCAGTTTCCTTCCTGCACGTTTACTTCTATATTGAATTACAGTATTATGTAACTGACTCCAAATTCGGGCCCTTCAAATTAAATTACATGGACACAGTAATAATCAGTAAAAGTGAAGACTTGGCTCTAATGAAATCAAGCAACAAACTCCCACTGATGTAATAAACTCAGGATATAATCACAGAACACTGATTTATAGGCAGACCTGCACAGGATGAAACTCATCCAAGCAGGTCTCTGGCTTTTCTACTGCAGCTCGGGTACAGTCAGGAATATTTGATGGAGGGATATGGACTCAAAATAATTATTTTTCACAAAATCTCATCCTTTAAGACTCCAGGGGCTATTGTACATCTCCAGGGATGCTCTGATCCCATGCACTCTTTTCTGTTCCCATTAACAGAAGTAACACTCTAGTCATATCCATGCACAGATGGAACAGCATATCAATTATGCAAAGAAAGAGTAGCTGTAAGAGATCTTAGTTATGATTGCAAGGGTATTGAATGAGGGCACACTATGACACCTCCAGCAGATTTCTTGTAGATAGACTTCCCTAAGGAAAAGTAACATTGGTTTGTGCAGCTGAAGTAACAACACATGAGGAGATGTCAAATTTAAACAAGGAAAACATCTGTTTTCAAGCGGCAACTGTATAGTAGGTTTTCCTGCATTTCACATGTACAAAGCAAAGAAGATAGCAATTTTGGCACCAAGTATCCATCTATATTATCGTTATATAGTCATAATACGGGTTTTTATACACACATACTATAAGGATTTGTTAACTTCTCTGAGAACACAGCAAAGGGTAGAGCCAAAGCGTGTAAGATATAATCAGCAATAGTTTTATTGGCATTCTTCCTTGCATGGTCTGTCCCTCGCTCCAGCCCAGCGGGTATCACCTCCGCACACCCCCTTGTCCCGGGGCAGGGTCAGGGCCCGCAGGTGACCCGCTCACTCCCCTTTCACCGAGGGGGCTCCTGCTCCTGGAGCCCGGCAGGTGTGGAGCCCCTTCCCCCGTCCCCAGGGACCAGGTGACACCCGCGGCGCCGCCCGGGCGATGCTTTNCGCGGCCCGAGCGCTGGCGAGGGCGGGGCGCGGGCGCGCTGCACCCTGGGATCTGTAGTGCAGCTGTCGATGTGCCGGGGTGCCGCCCCGCCGACGCCACCCAGGAACATAGGCAGCAACTGACAGAAAGAGAGGACAGTCTTAAGCTGGGCCAAGGGACATATAGGTTGGATATTAGGAAAAAGTATTGTACAGAAAGGGTAAAGGGATAAAGTATTGAAATGGTCTGCCCGGGGAGGTTGTGGAGTCACCATCCCTNGCCCGCCCTCGCTCCCGCTCCTCACCGGTGACACAGATGGACTCCAGCATGGTGCTCCGCCGGGCAGCGCGCCGCTCTCCCCCGCCGGCTGCCCCCTGCGCGGCGGGCTCCCGGCTGCTAGGCGGGCAGCCCTGAGGNTCTTCCACCCTAGTGATTCTGTGATTCTAATAAAAAACATCAGCCCACTGTACCCCAGCAGCGTAGGCGAGGCTTTAATGTCATCCTTTGCAGGAGTCTAGCGAGCATAACTCACGCGGAGTCCAGCGTTGCAGTCCTCGGATAATCATCAGCTACCATCATCCCTGCAATTGGTAATAGTTGGTGTGATTGGTAATTATCTGCTGGATCTGTGGCAGGCACAGGAAGGACTGTGTGGGACAAGGGTGCTTAGCAGGATATGTGCCACCCTGGGAGACAGGTCTCATGCTCGGGGAAGTCCCATGTAAAGGGAATAGAGGAATTGCATCAGAGCAACGGTTTAGGGTTGTAACTGATGGTTATCATACACTGATAAGTAGTAAATAGAATTTAAAGTAGAAGACAGACTTTATATTACACCCTCCTGTCGCCTTACTTGTTGTGCAATCTGTTGCTTTGCTTGTGAAACCTTTTACTCCTTGAAATACAATCTGTGCATTTTAAAATTGAACCTCAAATAGGAACAAGTTTTTTTTATCCTAGCAGTCATGGTTGTGTAACCCATTAATGTAGGCACGGTGTAGGAAGATTCTGTACTCTTCATGCAGATTTAAGGCCACTACTGAAGTCAGATTACACATCAGCACATTTTACTCTGTTAATAATGCATTTACTTTTTTTAAAAGGTCAACATTTATTGGAGTGATCAATTTAATTGAAAGTGACTTACCAGCACCATAGTGCTTAACATAGATTATGTGAGTGTACTGATCTCCCAGGGAGAGGAGAGTTGGGAAGCTGTGTGGTTCTTAGTTGAGTATCTTAAATATCTGCCACGTTCCCTCCCATCAATAAATCTATATCTGCAATGAGCTCAACACAGAGATTCCCTCCATAGCACTGTCCAATAAGACCTGGCTGTATCATCAGGTAGCAGTGGACGGAATTCTACAGATCACAGCTTGTTCATACTTCGGAGAATCCCTTTCTGTGTCCCACCTGGAAAAGTTTTACTGAATTTCATGAATCCTGCTTAGTCAGACGTATACTTGCAAGGATGCAATCACAAGACTGAGTAAACACTGCTCAGATAGCTCTGTCTGCTTTCATGTCAGTCTTCACAGGCAATAATTTAAAAAAATGAAAATAAGGGTTTAAAGCAAATATTTTCATTTTATTTTCTACCGCCTCACACACAGTCAAACCCAGGTATTCTTAAAGACCAGCTATGAAAAGACTGAGGTGTCATTTTTATCGGTTGGTTAATGAGGAGCCAGCGCTGAAACACAATTCTACCCAGCTGACAAATCTGATGCCCCTTTTAAGTCAAATTCTTTGAAGATCCAAAAAGATACATGCTCTGTCAACATGTCCAAGTTTAACCTAAAATACCCTCTAAACTATTTTGCTAACAATGTAGCATCTGGAGCTTGCAGGCTCCTCTCCAAATCTCAAATTGTAGGAACTGAATAAACACTTTTAAATTTAGAGAGACAAAGCTATCCCTAATGGGTTAGAGTTTGCTAGTGATACATGGCAATTACAAGAAAAAAAACCCAACAAAATACAGTTAGTCGGTTCAAGCACTGCCAATAATTAGCACAGCTGATGAAGAAATGATAGACAACTGCTAAAATATAAAGTCAATGTACCATTTTGCTGTAACTTCCCAGTGGTTTCGCTGTACAGACCCTAATTCTCCTTCTAGAGATGCTGTTATATATAAACTTGGATGCCATAGCAATGAAATCAGTAACTATCCAGGTATTTTGTGTATTTTATACATCTACCTCCTCTCCTTGCTCCATCCAGTGGATGCCTTCTCTCCATCTCTCTCATCTCCTGCCTGCTTCTCCCTGGCGTCCATGAGTCCTTTTCCCCTGAATACTTGGGCAGTCAGTCACCCCTGAATCTGCTGCCTCCACTTTGGTTTTTTCCTTTTCCCCTCCAGTCTTTTCCTTTGCAGGACAGCATGAAGGTTTTTTTAGGTCATACTAGCTGCTGGCTGCAGCAAGAGGATGCCAAAAGCAATAGCAGCAGAAGGCACAGGAGGGATGGATGCTGAAAGGCCACCTGTCCCTGCTTTCTGCTTCATCTCCAAGCAAGTTTGGTCACATTTGTTGATTAAAAGCATGACATGGAAAGGTCATTTGAGAAAAAAAACATTACTGAGTATCTCATGACAAAAATGCTACACACACACACACACACACACACACACACACACACATAATTATATATACAGTATACTGTATATAGCAGTTCTGACCTTAAAGACATCTTAGCTTGCAAGTCTGTCTGGAAAGACAGGGGTCGAAAAAGACAAGCTACTCTGTCATGAAAAAATTCCTGGAGGCTATCAGTGCAGCTGGCACTGGTCACATTGTAGCAAGATGAGGGAACACAGGGACAAATTGTGATATTTAGATGAGCCACACTGTGGAATACAGCTTAAATGACACAGTTCCACAGTCCAAATGGATCTATACTCATTGTTAGGAGCCAGAATTAAAGGTGACATTCAGCTTGTATTTCAGCTTTAACGTAACATTACTTCCAGAGATAATTTCAGATTTACCTGGTCATGCCTTCAGAGATAATGTCATAGTCACTTGGTCAAAAATACTGCAATGTCTTGCGCTCAGAGGAGTATCTTTATAGGAATATTGGCATCAATAAGCTCGGCAATGAGTACAGTCTGGAAGAGCAGTGACACATTTTATTGATCTCTGTATCTATCAGAAGTTAACACTGCAAAATTCCAATACATACATGCATTTATAAATGCACATATATATAGATGCATATATAAATTTATATGCGTATATGTGCATTTGGATTTTAAATATGTGTGTGTATATATATATGTACACACACTTGTTTCAACATCAGTTTTATTTGGTTCCTCCCTCATATTCATACTATCTTTCCGCCACTTCTCTATGACAACAAAGAATCACTGATGAACTATGAAAGCTGAGAACGAGAGTCCTTAAGTAACTCTGCATAATTTGGCACAGCTTCAGGCCCTCCCTTCAGAGTGGCAAGATCAGCCTTCCCTCCCTGCTTAATGACTCTTAGCTGGCTGAGTATCTCCTGACCAAACAATTTCACTGACCAAGTGACTCCAAATGACCGTCCTTCCAGGCAAATTCTTTCTAGAAGCTCCTTCAGAAATGTCTGACATTGCCTTCTGATTCCGGCTGGGTCCTACACTCCTAGTACACAGCAAATGCAGCACATGCTTGTAGGAGCTGCTTACTCATAGATTTATTCAATGGGACTGCTATTTTAAGATGCACAACATGATACAGCTCCAGTATTCAGATTGATTTATCCACTGAATTTGTTCACGCTTTATGCTAAGGAGGCTCAAAACCATATACTCAATGCAACAAGGGCAAACAAAACATAGGCAGACCTTGCAGTAAAGTACAGAGAAGTAATGTGAACCTATGAGTGCATCTGACTGTTGTCTGCTATCATGAGGAAAGAAATCTTAGATGTCTATTGTACATGCACAGATGCACTTATACTTACTAATGAAAAAGAGGCTGCTTTCCTATGGCAGAGGAGTGGTTAAAAAATACAATAGTCACAGCAGTAAAGCATCCACCTCCTTCAGTATGGACTGACAGACCAACTCACCCCTCTTGACTTTTCCTCCTCTAACCATCTGTCCTCTTCTGCAGCAATGCCTTGACACTACAGGGGTCCTTCTCAGAAAGGCAGGGTGTTGCCTTTAGCAGTGGCAGGCAGGACCGGCAGGCAGGACTGGCAAGCAGGACTGGCACACAGGACTGGCAAGCAGCTGGAGCACAAGCTGCCTGCTGAACTGCAAACACCAGCAGATGAATCACAGGTACCTTGCTGTAGCAACACAAATACCAGGTCAGGCAGCACAGGCAGCACAAGACAATCTGTCCCGTGCTGGTTTTGGCTGGGGTAGGGTTAATTTTCTTCACAGTGGCTGGTGTGGGGCTGTGTTTTGGATTTGTGCTGAACACATGGTTGATAATATAGAGAGGTTTTGTTATTGCTGCACCAGACTCACACAGAGCCAAGATCTTTTCTGCTTTTCCTACTGCCACACTGGTGAGGAAGTTCAGGGTGCATGGGAGGCTGGGAGGAGACACAGCCAGGACAGGTGACCCAAACTGACCAAAGGGACATTTCAGACCACGTGACATCATGCTCGGTATATAAACTGGAAGGAAGAAGGAGGAAGAGGGGGATGTTTGGAGTGGTGGTGTTTGTTTTCCTAAGTCACTGTTATGTGTGATGGGGCCCTGCTCTCTTGGAGATGGCTGAACCCCTACCTGCCCATGGGAAGCACTGAATTAATCCCTTGTTTTGCTTTGCTTATGTGTGCAGCTTTTGCTTTTTCTATCAAGCTGCCTTTATCTCAACCCACAAGTTTTTCTAGCTTTTGCACTTCCCATTCTCTCCCTGATCTCACTGGTGGGGGAGTGAGTAACCAGCTGCATAGGGCTTGGCTGCTGGCTGGGGTTAAACCACAGCCCACCAAAAATGACAATCTATTAAACATTTGTACTTTGTGGCTTTTGAAGTTGGTCAACTCTTTTGTGATGCTGGGATAATTTCAGTTGATAAGCAAAGTTTTCCTAGTAGTGCATGGTCCTTTTTGGCTTATCAGGTGAGCAGTTCACTTATTTCTGAAAAAAACCTGAAAAAAAGCACAATGTTCCTCCCTCTATTGCCATTCATTTCCTTATCTTTTCCTCTCTCACACTGTTTATTTGATTCCCTATTTTTTGCTAGTCCAAGTTATACAACAGACTTATAAAATGAGAAGGGGATATCCAAAAAACATAAAACACCTCCTTAGCAGCTTTTTACAAGAAACAAACTTACTACTCGTGCAGTAGTAAGTGTGAGTACATGGAGTTTTGGAAGCATCTCTCACCTGCATGCTGGGCCAGCACTCTCCTGCAGCAGGAGCTCCAGTGCCGGGAGCAGGGGACTCTTTGCAGCTAACATTAGTGGGCAATGACCCAATAGCTGTGGAAAGAGTGATGATGTACTTCTTCATCAAAGCATTTCATTTTATGGGACATCAGATTCTCATACTAAGGACAGGATCTGTAGAGCAGAAGGGACTTTTCTGGCCTGGAGAAAGTGATCTTCTGGTAAACCCTGTTTTCAAGGAGAAACACTGACTCAGTGAGAGGCAGAACCCAAGGTATAAACTCACTCTCTTTTTCCAGTTTCCAAGTGCATGCCTAGCATGAGCTTTACTTTGCAGTTTCCCTTATAGTTTGTGAGGTTAAATGGGGCTATAAAACAGCTGAGGCTATTGTGTTTACTCCATGAGGAATAACACCTTCCAAGTGGTATCAGTGACAAATTCAGCCAATGGAAATAGTGTTCAGCAGTATTGGGGAAAAGCGTAAACCAAACCACAGGTTTGTTTTCAGACTTTATTCACCTCTACCTCCTGGTTGTTTTTGGAGATTCCCTGGCTACCTCTTCATCATGGTGTTAGTACAGTCCTAAAGCTGGAGCTGCAGTGTCTCTGAGATGGCGACAGTGCAGGCAAACACTGTCTTACCTTGTTACAGATCTGCCGAGTTCAAATGAGATTTTGGATTAGACATATAAGAAAACAAGCTGCCCATACCAACCCACTTGAAAACAACTTTTAGGGAGCAGCAGCTATCTTCATGGCCCTAGATATTCACCATCTCCATGTGGGCTCTGGCTTGAGGCAGCCAAAGGCCCTGGAGATGTAAAGAGACATGGTCAGAGTTCTCACAATTCTCATCACCATGGGAAGAATGAAGGAAGAATTATTTAAAATAACCTCTTGGCCACTAGCATTTCCTTTGCCTTCTTTCATGCTTTATTGTAAGGTGAGGCAACCCTTTGTCATATCACACCTAGGCATTCAGTAACACTGTTTGTACTACAGGCAGCTAATTTAGGTTTCACTCCATCAGATGCTTTTGTCCTCATTAACAAAGAGCCATGCATCTTATTTTTATATCCTGTTAGTTAGTCTATTTTCTCTGTCACAGCAGTTTGTTAGGCAAAAGCAGATTGAAATATTAAGGATATTTACTCATCTCTAACACATCCTCAGCATAATTATATATGTAGTTTGTACTGAAGCTGAGATGACACAAGGGACCAGTGTCCCTCTTGGGTATGTGTGTGGAAAATATCATTTCAGTTATGTTTATTTAAATTTCAGTAGAATTGGTCCCATAAGAAACATCTGCTTCTTATTTCAGATGTGCATTTTTCAAAATGTTGAAAAAGGGATTTCCAAAGCAAGATACTAAAGAGCCTAAAATCCCGTCCAAGTAGCACCCTCTAGTGTAAAGATGTTACTTTTGCAGAAAGGATTTCATGATACTATATGTTTGTTTTTTTCTCAAGAACTGACATAGGAAGTGAAAAAACCTACAGGAACTCATGTAAAATGCATTTCATATCCTTATCATATCCTTCCCCTATTTAGCAAAGCATATAGACTACACTTAATTTGAAGCACCTATTTTCGTTTTAAAAACTTTCAGGTGATTTTGTAGGTAACACTCTTAGCCTTTCTTAGAAATCATTTATTGTATGTGTGTCCTCTAGTTTCATTTATTTATTTAAAATACAAGAATAAGATGGCAAGAGATCAGAAAATTTTCACCTTAAGCTTGTTAAGCTTACAGCTTACTGAATCTTTAAAAAAAAAGCTAGAGCTGATGGTTTCTCAACAAGAATGTCCTAATTTTTTCATTGTTCAGAAAAATATTTCAAAAACATAAAATGCAATACGATTTGGCTGGTGAAATAGACCTCATGATTATGTGATTACTCCATTTGCACTATGTTGCAGTTGCAAGCAAGTCTCAGGTACTGAGAGTAATACCCTGGTCTAAATTAACATAGCAGCACTTAAGTACTTGCATGCCCTTTGCTTAATGTCAGAATTTTTATGTCAGCAAATGGTACATCTGTACCATATGGATAAAGAAAGAAAAGGGGGTATTTTACCTTGAGACACAAAAGAAGGAAATCTAATTCTCCTTTTCCTGTGTAAATCAGTTAGGAGATCTACATGAACAGTCCTGAGAAACTTTCTGTGATTTAGTAATACAAATGCAATATTATACTGACTGAAGACAATAAATCTTTTGAGAGTGCATGAAACGCAAATATTTCTTAACTCCCACAGCCCTGTAAAAAAGCAGAGTTCAACCACTCAGAGATCTTTTTCTGAAACTAAGTCCACTTGATAATTGTCTTTTGTTGTTAATAAATTATGATTTTTGTCTCATTATTTGTTTCACTACTTCTCTATTTTAATATATCTTCTTTTTTTTCCTCTGTTTCTTTGTTATCCTCCCTTGTTGTCTGCCATTTTTCACTCATCTTGTTTTAGTTCTTTCTCCCCACAATCACAGAATCATTAAGGCTGGGAAAAGACCTCTAAGATCATTGAGTCCAGCCATTAACCTATAATGTTTTTGCTTTTCCCTCCAGATTTGATATCTGTGAGATTTTTTCCTTCAGTTGCTCCTCATAGGAGAGCTTCTGTAATATTTTCCCCCAGCAAGCATCCACTTTAAGAATTTTCCCCCCAAATACACTTGTCAGGGCAGAGTAATGAATGAATCTTTTTGGTAATAGAAAACAAAGTCCCAGGTAAAAGTTATACTGTAATGGCTATGGGGTCTTGCATTGTTTTAGTCTGGGTGAGCTGTTATGAATTTCCTATTTGGACTGTTAGGAGAGAGACTTGTGCTCTGAGCATTGCTAATTTAAATCCATGTCACACATTGGGTTACTCACTCGTGAAACCTGTCTTGTTCCTGACATAAATATATTTCTTTACTGGATAACGTCAGCCTAAATTGCCTTTGTGATTATCATAGGAGCTGACAAAAGCAGTATAATCACCTTTAGCTTCGCTTAGAGAACATAGCCGAAATGCTGCCCATCAAAATGTTTTTGATTATGTAATGTTTGTAATAGAAAATACAGATTAAACCAAACTGCAGTATTTTGCCAGACTGTGGATCTGCCCTTCTATTCACTGTTTGGAGGTTAAATTGCCTTTTTCTAGGCCAGCTCTTTGGCATTCTAGGATATTCAAGAGGATCTGAGGGCACAATTTGCTCTTCATTTCAGAATCACTGAAAGGATGGATATTATATTCTTGCTGCTCTTGTGTAGTGCAGGATTCCTTTATTATAGGGAATCCTGCTGGGGGGCCTGTGAAGAGGGGAATTTCTTACAGGATGACTTCAACTTAGACATAGCCAAGACAGTGAGAGTCAGGCCTGCACCATACATCCTCCAAGATCCAGTAGAGGCAAAAAAGAAGGTGGGCTAGGGGAAAGAGATGTCCTCAAGAAGCTCTGCAAGAGCTGTCACCTTGTCTCTTCCCCACGGTTCTTCTTCCCTCTTTGTCTGAAGTCATGGGGAAGAATTAATTCTAATTGGGACTATAGCCCAGAAATTATGATGCACACCACCATGTGCTAGGCCACACATTTGCTTCTCCTCTCTGTGGATTCCCATGCAATCCTACTACTAGATGGGAAATGGCTTTCAGAATCATGACAGCTCTCCAGCTGATTAGTGGAAGAGTGGATTTTTTGTGGTAAAAAACACCTTTTGAAAGGAAATCTACACTACAAGGAATACTACACTACTGTATTCTAATTACCATGCTACAAATGGAATCTCCTTGCAAGAGCCAGATAGGTGAGCATCGACTTTTGAGTTATTAAACAATGAATAAAAGAAAATTAGAAGATGGAAAGCAGTATTTTTCTCTAATTGACAGGTTTTATCTGTGCATCAAGGAAGCACCTTGTTAATCTTTCCTTTGGAAAAAGAATTATGAAATCAGTTTCTCAGCAGAAAGGAAGTTTTAGGTAATATTCTCTGACAATTACAGAATGGAGCTACACAGAGGACTACATTGGGATCAGCATTTTCAATGTCAATATTTTACATTTCTGATTGTATTGGTATTGTAAGGAAGCCAGAGATAAAAACACTTTGGCAAGTGTTCTCCTTATTGAAGTGCTCCACTCTTATTGAAGTGCTAATGCAAACATCTGTAACCTTCTGAAATGAAAATACACCCCTGAAAACAGTCAATATGCTTTAAAACTTTTTGAAAGAAAACTTGGGAAAGTAAAAATGTTCTTCTTGCCATGTTAAAAAGAAAAATGACTGGCTCCAGTGCATAAGTTCTCAACTCCCATGAAAATTGCAAGCCAGCAAAAACTGTTCTCCAAGTGCTTTGTATCATGTTATTGTTACAGAAAGAATTTCTTTTCATTAGCTTATGCCTGGCAGGAAGACATCTTAAACCACATCATGTGAGGGGAGGAGACAGTGAAGGGTGTGATTCACAATTTTTGAATGCAAAAGTCTGGCATAAAATATAAAGCTGTTGAACAGGCAGAGCTGGCTCATTGTTCTGCTAGTTTCACATTGCATTCCTTTCTTTCCCTCTCTTTTTCTTTGTGCCTTCACACAAAGTGATCTTATGAAAGATCAGTTGATTTTTTCCCCATAAGTTGCAGTAGAAATAGTTTTACTCATTTATTAAGAAAAATATAACTCCAACTGAAAATTCCATTGCTAAGAGCTGTATACCCACCACTATGCAGACAACAGGCTTCATTTTTATAGCACAGTTCCTGAAAAGGATTGACTTTCTTTGTCTCCTTAGAGTGACAAAAGGATAAGATATATTTACTATCCACTTGTTCCTGGAGGACAATCATAATTCCTTGATACAATGAGAAAATAAGTATTCTATTTATTTCTAGCAGGACCTTGATGAGTCTGGATCGGACTTATGAAATTAAGAAATTATTGGCTCTGTAGAGAGCAAAAGGGAAGGACATTTGTCACATATACATTGCATTGATTTAAGCAGTTATACACTCCTAGGAATCTCCATTTCATTTTTCAAAGCACTCTGTTTAGAAATGCATTTTACAAGAAATTTATTGCACAGATTAAGAATCACTATTTTCCTCTTTTTAATAATAATAATTAGCATATGTCAGTATTATTTACACATCTTCATGTACACTAACAGTGCAGCCACCCCTGTTCTGTTGGCCCTAAGGCTGAACATCCTATGCTGTGCTGTCATGTGAAAGACACCAGCAATGGATGGAGGCACATTTGGAAATGCACCAAGGACAGATGGAGCTGCAAAGTATAAATCTCACAGACCCACATGTAAGGCAGAAAGCATTTCTGTATTATTTAAAGGGTGCAAATTGTGCACAACTTTTCTTCCTTTGGGATGGCAGGAGAAAAAAAGGACTTAATGGTAATTCTCTCCGTTTTCTGCCAATGACTTTGAGCTCCATATTGGCTATTTTATCTTCTGGTGTTTTTCTGCATTCTCAACTGCTCCATTAAAGGAATGTTTCTGTTGTTTACCAGTGATAGCTAAACCTAGTTTCTCTCGAAGGAAATAGAGCCTGTTCTTTCTTACCACTGAACAGGCTGGTTCATAGATTATGAATGAGTGACAAGTCCCATCTGGTAAATCCCAATTTTCTGCCTGGTGTGTGAACAAGTTCTGACGCTGGACCTCAGACTGCTCCAGCCCATGTTTATCTGAGAACAGTGCAGAGATGTTTGTTTTCCAGAGTGTCCAGTCTTGAAGATTTCTTCAGAAAAGTATTACCTGATATTGTATTTTTAGATTCTACTGCATACTGATGCCGTGCTCTTTGCGAATAAGACATTAGAAAGGTTTTCTTTATGAGGGACAATTAGAAGAGTGGTTTTTTGTTTAGCAAGGCAAAATAAAGGCTGAAAGAAGAAGAGACAGCTGCCTATAAATAATCAAAGAGGCAAGAAACACAGCATTAGTGAAGAAGGGCATTCATGCAAGGTAATGAACACTATCTGCATAGGAGCAAAAAGGTCTAAAGGGGTGCCAGTATGTATGGATAGACTGGAAATCTGACAAGATTCATCCATTTGGGCAGGCAAGCCTATAGCAGCCTCCCAATGGGAATGGCAGATATAAAAAAAACAAGCTGTATTTGTGATTATGCTGAAAACATGTATGGAAAGGGCATTTGGGGTGGTGCATGGATAGCAAAGAGTGAACCTCAGCAACCACCGGGTCTCTGCTAATTCCACATTCACTGAGAAAAATGTGCCAGTGAAATGGTGCAATGGACAGCTGTAGGAAGTGGTGGGTGAGGTTTCATGAGACCCACAGGCTGTAGCATAAGTTGAAACTCAAGATCATGAAAAGGATCCACAAGTTTCACAGCTGCACTGGGGTAAGTATCCTCTGCATTTACTGTGTCACACAAAAATTATGTTTTCTGATGACATCTCCGTGTCAACGTCACGTGAAAAATTAATTTTCCAGGGAAAAAATGTCAGGACACACTCCTACTGAGCACCTGCAGCAAGATGTGTGATCAACCAGGCATTATTGCTCTACTTGCCTGTAAAGGTAAAAGCCTCTTAATTTGAAGAGGAGCTGTCAGTGAGGAGGAGCGGGAGGGTGAGGAGAAGAGGACATAGACTTTAAACTGCGCCAGGGGAAGTTTAGGTTTGCTATTAGGATGAATTTCTTCACAGAAGGAGTGATTAGCCTTTGGAATGTGCTGCTCGGGGAGGCGGCGGAGTCACCATCCCTGGAGGTGATAAAGACTGGACGTGGCACTCGGTGCCATGGTCTGGTTGACGATGAGTTCAGCCATAGGTTGGACTCCATGATCTCAGGGGTCTTTTCCAAACAAATTCTCTGACAGGGCAGGTATGGCTGGAAGGACTTCGGGCACGCAACACACGGAAGCCCAGGCAGAAGCCGATGTCACAACTCTCTCGGCCAGCCGCGATTCCA
Source organism: Illadopsis cleaveri (assembly GCA_013399915.1). Lineage (NCBI taxonomy): Eukaryota > Metazoa > Chordata > Aves > Passeriformes > Timaliidae > Illadopsis > Illadopsis cleaveri. The sequence goes on from VXBB01023404.1 coordinate 687,984, forward strand.
AGGCCGGGAAAGCGAGCCCGCCCTCCCGCGGCGCCGCCGGGCCCTCAGTTCTCCGGGGCGGCCGGGCGCAGCCGGACTGGGCGGCTCTCCTGTCAATCAGCGCCCGCCTGCGGGCGCCGCCCCCTCTTCCCGTCGTGCCTGCGTGCGGCGGGCGCTGAAATTCAAATCCCGGTAGCGGTTGGGGCGAGCGGCCCCGGCGAGCGAACCCTGCGCGGACAGCGGCGGCACCGGCACGGCCATGGACCCGTTCACCGAGGTGAGGGCACGGCCTGCCGGCGGGCCGTCAGTTAAGGAGGGGGCGCAACGTCAGTTAAGGGGAGGCGGCGGGTTGTCAGTGTCGGGAACCGCAGGGACACGGCAGGGAAGGGGCCGGTTGGGGTCCGGAGGGAAAGGAGTTGCTCCTTGCGCCGCGCTCTCGGGGCGAGATGGTTGCTCCTGGCTGAGCCCTGTCAGCCACTCTCGTCCCCGCTTGCCGAGGGATTTGTGGGCTTGCAGCGACCCTCTTTTCTCTGCAGCGGGGTGACCCTCGCTCCCCCGCCCCGCCTTGCTCCTGCCGGTGCCTCCGCTCCTGGAGCCGCCCGGGCTGTGTCAGATCCTGCCGGGAGAGGACAGAGCGCGGGTGACTGGCGCAAGGGTTTGCGGAGGAGAGGCCCTTTCCCAAGCTGGGTGTTTGCCTTTCATGCGCGTCTGGCAGATAAGATTTGCAGCGTGGAGGAAAGGATCCCGGGAGCAGACAGGAGCGCTGTTGACACTCTGTGCCTGCCGTACCTCGAGGTTGGACCATAAGTCTGTCCAAAGTGGAGACCATCTGATAAAAAATACGTCCTATTTGGCACTATTGCCATCTGCGGTTGGTAACTTTTCTGGCAGGCACAGTTCCTCTTCTTTTTTTTTTTTTTT
>VXBB01023404.1:688941-736610 GCA_013399915.1 Illadopsis cleaveri
TTTTTTAAGACTTTTAGTTGTTAGGGTGAATTGACTGTGTGTGTGCTGAAATTTTACAGAGGTAAAATTGTAGTAAAATGAGGAATTGACCACCTTGAGTCTGTGTGACGGTTGAAGGTTTCTTAAAGATGATATGCTGTACTCTGAGTTCATGTCAGAGGTGTGAAGTTTTAAAGCTGTCTTGTCACTGCTTTGAGAAATGTCATAGTAAAAAGGGCCTTCAATCCACAGCCTGCATAAATAAAACCTTAACTACTTAAAAAAAAATTCAAATCCGATACACTGATGGAATACTCTCTCCTCCCCTAGTAAACAGCTTATCAAGCTGACATGCTTTAAGTAATTTGAGTGCCCAGAAAAGGTGACTCCACAGATCTGATTTTAAAGAAATCACTGTAAGGGTTGATCTGAACAGATTTACTAAATGTGTTATGCTAAGGCAGTTCTGCCCTATCCCCATGTAAAGTCTTGCTAAATGTAAACATCTAAAGTCTCTTTCCTTAATTGGTAATGAGTGACATGATCCAACTCGTCTTCAGTAAACTGCAAGTCCGGACTACTGAATCAAGTTTAAAATAGTTTTGCATGCTGGGAGATAGTCCAACCTGTACACGCCCTTCTTGTACATAGCTGACTTTGAAATGCTTTGAAAATGACCAACTGTGAGGCCACTCCCGAGAGTAAACTTCATTCAAGTGTTAGCCAGTATTGCAGAGTGCATAAAAAGTCACCTTATCAAGAATATTTCTGCTGTGGAGGACATTCCACTGTTGTGTAAAGTTCTGACCAATATTAGTGTCCTAGTATTGAAGTTTAGTAACTTGCCCCAAAGTTCTGTGAAATCATTTTACCACCTATTTTTAAGTATTTATGTTCTGTGGTTTGTGTTGCTATTTTTTTTTTCTTTTGATATAACCTTCCCTTAGTTTAGCTGTTTTCAGATAATGTCTGTCTCCAAATTACTATGCTCTTTTACTTGCAATGGCCTGGTGAGGCATTGTAAGTGTTGATTATGAAAAACAATGTAATTCAGGCTTTAACTGGCCAAAGCATGCTGTTAATTCAGTGTATGCTGATCCCTTTGTAGTAGCACATTTTGTCTCTTTATCAATGGATTTAAGCTCAAATAAATCTTGCTGTAAGATTCAGTGGAATCTTTCAAATCAGTTCTGAAATAATGTATAGTTTGGTTAATCTTGCCAAAACTAATGCCAAACTAATAACCTTCTGAATCTCAACCGAATTATTAATACAGATGTCACAGAGGAGATGGTGTAGTGTGGGTACTTTTTCAGGATCACAATGAATGTGCTGTTTGTGACTTTGTTTATGGCTGATTTTGTAACTTACCTTTCTTGGACAAAAGGGTTTGTGTTTGTTCCTACAGAATGTTCTAAATAGTCTAGGGTATTTTCTACTTTGCAGTAGTTTTTACCATTGATAGAGACAAGTATGGTTTCCTAGAATGGAGATCGAGCAAAGAGAAATAAGGGATGCAGTTGTTTGGGGAAAATTTGCAAATGTGAGGTTTGAAGTTAACTGTTCCCTCAATTGCTCTCTTTGGTCTATTCTGCTAGTAAAGCAGGGTAGTTAGAGCAAATTCTTGTAATCATATGTATGAGCCTGTGTATTTTCTCTAATATGTACTTTAAAACCTACTTTTGAAAAACTGAGGTTGACCATTAGCATTTGAAATGCAAAGGTTTTTTTCTGATTTTTAGACAGTGCTTTTGTAAAGCTTTGACTTAGTAGTCCTCAGATTCCCTGATGTAGTAAAATAGGTAATGGTCTCAGGCACATAATGTGATTCTTGGGGCTGTTCTGTGCAGGGTCAGGAGCTGGACTTCTAGTGGGTCCCTTCCAAAGTGGGATATTCTAGGATTTTAGACTGCTATGATACTCTGAAACTTGGTCATCACAACAGTTGGAGAATGCACTTGTAGAAAATACCCTGCTGATGAACTTGGAAAGTAAGCCCCAGGCTGTGGAGTGTGGCTTACTCATCATGTGTCACAGCACTGTTGGAATTATGGCAGTTGAATGGAAAAATTTGAGATGCAAGAAGCCAATAGGAGCTGGAGCTGAACAACAGAGGCGTGCATTCTTGGGAAGTGACATCTCATCTGTAACAACTGAAACTCTCTTCTGCTCAGCTAACAAAACAGGAAGGAATGTGCCTCTATTTGAAGAGAACTGTAGTAATAGTGTTGTAAGACATATTCAACTTTTTGCAAGGAGGACTGTTAATTTAAATTGCCTTTAGGATTTTTTTAATGTAGATATTACATGCTCTTTGTAGCTCTGCATTTTGGAAATAAGGAAAGTTGACTTGTGGACACAACTAGCGTAGAACCTGCGTTGAAGGCATTCATGGCATTTCATGCATTTTGTTTTCGGGATTTTTTTCCCAAATTCCTCCTCTTCTGTGAAAGTTAGCAAAGCTGAGATTTGCTTTCACAAAAAAACTGTTGAGATTGACATTCTATTTGTCCTGTGTTGCCCTACAATGGAACATTGTTTAAGACTTCAGCCTTAGACAGTTAAAAATGTGAAATGTGTATTTAATTGCTGTGCAACAGGACAGATAATGGCTGGCACAGTTCTCACAATAATTTATGTGCCACCAAACAAGTGCAGTTTATATGCTTCCCTTTGAAGGCCATTAGTTCAATTGCACAATTTTTTGTCTCAACCTTAAAACCTAGATCAAAAGAGTCATTAAGTATCCTTTAGATGTGATCAAACTGAGTGATAATGACTTACAAATGCTATTTTTAAAACAAACAAACCACAACCTATTTTAAACTTGAGTACTGTAAGGAATCACTTTGTACTAGCGTGGAACATTTACTAAAACAGCTATTCTATATGGAATATAATCAGGGTACTCAAGTTTCCAATGGATAGGGAATGAAAAAGAATGTTATGTAGCTTAACTGGCATCTCTTTGTATGTTTTTCTGTACAGATATCATAAAAAACAGGCTATTTACCATAGTATAGCTAGGTATAATATCAGTCTATTCTTAAAGTTTAAGCTTGAGGCAAAGAAATTAATCTTTTGATTTAGAAGATGTAATAGCATTTTTTCTTTTTAATATTGACAGCCACGCTTTTATTTGTTGAACTTTTTCATGAACTCTTGACAGTCGCTTCAATGTTGTCTATTTTCTTAGAGGGTTAGTGTCAGTCAGGTGACTTGACCAGATACTTTAGCAATGTGTCAGAAAACTCTGCTAGCAAGACTTGACAGATCAAGACTGTCACATGGTGATTCAGGATTAAAAAAAAAATTACTTTCAAATGTTTCTGATGACTTTGGGGTATCTAGGAGCCCTTCTTCTTTAATTTTGCCATTGCTTGTGTCCCTTTAGCCTGATTTTCTTTCAGAGCCAAGCTATGTGGGGACAATAGTTGATTTGATGACTGAAATTTGGAACATAGTGGCTGTATATGCTAGACAGAATTCCAACATCTTTTACTCTGAGCTGTTACCAGTTAACACACTGCAATATGTGGTAACATGTGACTTATTGACCACTCAGAAACTCCTCGAGAGAACCCGCGCCAGGCGAGAGAACCTGCAGAGGAAAATGGCAGAGCGGCCCAAGGCGGGGGCGAGACCCACAATGCAGACCAAGAGGGCCAGAGAGCCTTTGGCAGAAACTGGTAACCAGGCATCTCTTCCCACTGATGAAGGTATTTTGTAATGTTTAATAAAGATTGTTTTGATACCAGTCCCGTCTTTTTTCCAAAGGGAAAGTGAAAATGTTGATCTTGAGCTAAGCAGTGATGGATGCAGTTACCTGGCCACTAGGACTAGCTCCTGTTTAACTGGACCTGAGAGCTGATTTGCCAGGTCATTAGTAAGCTATTTAGAAATAATTACATAATGCCAATAGAGTGCCTTGTGCTTGGTGGATTTGGGAAGGGCATTTTTTTGGGAAGCATATCAGGGTATTCATAAATCATAACTTCGTTTGCACTACAATTTTGTGTTGTCGGAAAATATTTTAGGTTGTTCAAATACTGATTTGCTTGAATACTCTATTTACCTATCCAGTAAAACCAGACACAAAGCCATCACCATCAAAAAGGCCCTGCCCTAATGATATAGAGACTCAAGCTTCTAGTTTGGAGAACATACAGCCAGTTCCTTCAATTTCCACAAGCCGTGATTCTCCTCAGATGACTTCAGAATCACATGAAACTACTTCTAACAGCTCTTCATTGGTTCAGCCTCTTGAGAAAGTAAAACCAAACACCAAGTCAGAAACTCCTGCAGCCCTTTCAGTCAAAACACGTATGCAGAGGTTGGCAGAACAGCGGCGCTGCTGGGATAGTGAGGGTATGTTTCACTTGCTAAGCACCATTGGTGTCTCTCAGTGTTTGCATTGGTGATTATGTTGGCTAGTAGAAGATAAATTTGTGTGTGGGAAAGTTGATGCTTTCTTAAAGAATTCTAAGACAATACTAGGGCAGGCCTGAAATACTGAAACTGTTGTCTACAACTTAATTTTACACTTTTTTTTTCCTCTAATATTCTGATGGCTTGCTCCTTACAACACTGATATAAAATTAGTAAACTGCTTGATTAAGAATGCTTAATGTGCTTAGTCTCACCGCTTCCAGGGCTAGTAGTTTGATTCTTTTGATGGTGGGAGCATCTAATTGTTGATAAACTCAATATATAGTATAATGCAAAAGATGCAACTACATCTCAATATATTTTATTAGCAAAATAAACGTGTTTTCTTTTTTTCCAGATCCCTCTGAATGTGTTCCTCTGTCTCCTCTCCAGTCAAAAGATCTGTCTGTTTCTCCACCTAAGCAGACATCTAGTGCCCTGGCAAGTGAAACCCCTATTGGGAGAAGAGGCCGTTTAGCTAACCTTGCTGCTACAATTGGTTCCTGGGAAGATGACCTAAGTCATCCATCTGCAAAGCAAAACAATGCACAAGAACAGCCTGGCACTACTTGTTTATCCAAATTGTCCACTACAAGTGGAGCATCTGCTAGAATCAATAGTAGCAGTGTAAAGCAGGAAGCTGCATCCTGTTCTCAAAGGCTTGTTGAGGCTTCTATTAATAAACCAGCAAACTCAAAGAGAGCGGTGAGTGTCTGATTTAGTTGCTGATTAAAAATTGATTTGAGTATTGTATTGGGGCAGGCAAACGTTAGCACATAACTGTTTAATCTGAATTTAAAGATTTGGTGTGTGCAGTCAGTCTATTTGCAATTTCTGTTTTATTGCAATCCCACATGCTCTTTTTTAATAGCAGATCTTAAACAGCTTAGAATTCCTTTTATTGAGACTTAAAGATGAGAGTACTTACGTGTTTCCTTGATGAAATGTCAATGTGCTTGATTGCTGCTCTTGACCATCAGAAAGGGGGCTTGTTACAGAGATACTGGGTTTCACTCTGTAACTTCATGTAAATGTTATTGCTGTATGAAGACTCAATTAGAATGATGAAATAAGTAGTACCAGACATTTTTCAATTTATACAATTTCTGCAATGGCAGTATCTGCCATGTGCATTCTTGTTTCGGGAAACGTGGCATAATACCTGAAACAGCTGGCAAGAGCACCTGGAATCAAATGCTGAAACAATTTGAATACTGAATGAAAAAAAAAGTATTAAAGGCTTAACACTTGTTCTTGGCTGTTTCTTTTGTTGAAGGAATAGGTATATTAGGTGATACTATGTTGTGCAGAGTGCTTTCATTCTTTTTCCTCTTGAGAGAATAAGAACATAAGTCTCTTTTTTTTTTTCCCCTTTTTAAGGATCCAAACAATTTTTTAACACAATCTTCAAGAGTTGCTGCTCCCTGTTCTAAAGAATCTGAAGTACAACGACAACCAACAGAGAATCCCTGCAGTCCTTGTAAAACTGAAGAACGAACACAAACAGCAAAGTCAGCTTTGCCTCAACCAGTTCAGTCCAAAGCAGAGCCAGTCAAAGGAACACATGTGCAACTTGAACCTAAGGGTAAACCCACAACACCAGGTAGGCTGTTTTTTGACTTCTGTAAATATTCATTCAAATTAAGCCTATGTGTGCTGTGTTGAAAACTACATATTAGTTAAGAATTTAAGGTACCATATCAGATAATGCCTATTTCCAGCTGTAACTTGAGTAAAATGCCAATGAGTTCTGTGATAATTATTGTAAGTTGTACGACTTCTGTATTTTGCAGAGAACATTTTCTTGAACGTGGTTTTAGTAACTCTGTAAGAGCAAAAGCAGCCTAACATGATAATTGAGATTTAAAGTTTATTTCAGATTGTTGGATGGTTATGTATCCATTTGATATAATGTGAAGACCCTGCATATTTGGAAGAAATCAAAGCTTGGTGCCACATAGGTGCTCTAACTTTGCAGTGTCTTTATTTTCAGTGATAGCATTGGTGTCAAAACAAGTGCACATCCTCAGTTTTAAGTTCAACTGCTTATTATATCAGAAACCTGGACTAGCAGCTTGAACTCTTAAAAATGATGGCCAGAAAAAGCAAATTTTAAATATACTGACAGTAAAAGATAAGCTCAATCAAGCAGGATGGATGCCAAACAACATATCTTCCTCATGTACTAGAATGATTATTTCTGTGAAAGATATAAGTGGGGCTTATATTGTTGTAGAGGACATTTGGAAAATGCAAACCAGTTTAAATAACTGGTGTATTACATGTGTACTGTAGTGAGAGAGAGACATCTACTTGCTTTGATTTACTATTTTATTAACGTCACTGTTACGATTTGCATTCCGGGTTCAGTTTGTATAAAGTATAATGGCATAAGAGCTGTAAAGGAGATAACTTAACTTAATTGCTTCAGTGGGAACCTTCATCAGGATACAAAATTGCAGTGATTTCTTTAATTTTGAGAGTTTCTTTCAAGGCAAAACAATTGTTCTTGTAGGGGGATCAGGAATTAAGCCCTTCCTGGAACGCTTTGGGGAGCGCTGTCAAGAGCGTAGCGCACGCAGCCCTGCTACGAATACTCCAGGGTGCAGAACACCCATTGTCACCCCAAACACAAGGACAATCCAGGAGAGGCTTCTCAAACAAAATGAAAATTCCTCTACTGCCAGTTTAGCACTTCAGCTTAAACAGGTATGATTGTTACATTCCTAGCTAGCTTATAAGTTTGGGGAAGGTTATTACTGTTCTGCACCTACCTGAGGAATCTGAAATGTTGTGACGTTTTAAAGCTGTCAGCTTTTCTCCCATTTCCCTTCTTTCGTTTAGGAACGTGAGCGAGAACTTGCGTGCCTTCGTGGCCGATTTGATAGGGGCAATCTGTGGAGTGTGGAGAAAAGTGACAGTTCAAAGAGGAAGCTTCCAGAAGCTAAAATGGTAATGTGTTACCTCATCAATCAAAATATGGTACTCTGAATTGCTTTAACATATTCTGAATACAGAGTTAGATGTGCAAGTATGTGTAAGGAATAAAAACCTATGCTTTGGATGTGCCCAGACTGCGCAAGACCACTTGTCAAGTGATTTGGATGATTATTAACAAATTATTAGTTTTGTTACCTCTTGTAGAATCAACTAAGACAAGTGATACTGCTTTGAGCCAATTGATTTATTTACTTTTTGATGATGTTAAGTGTGGGGATGGGTTTACGTTCTATAACTGCAAAAGCAAAAGAGCTCCTCACACAAACATTTAATATTTACTACTTCAGCTAAATATCTTAGATAAATAAATAGCATACTGGATATGCAACCTCTTCCTAGCAGATGTTAAAATGTGTGGAGTCCCTCATGCCATTAAAGGAATTTCCAACTGCCCTTCCCTGGAAGATTGAAGATTAAAAATACCCCTGGTGTAAAAAAAGGTTTCTCCCCCATGGATCCTTGCAGACATTGTGCAATCTTCTCTCTGGGTTTTGCAAGTCCATCACTTCTCCCATGGTATTCCCTTTCCCTGTTTCCCCATTGGCTGTGGGGCCTGGTGTCCTGTTCCTCTCTTCCCTAGGGTCACTCGCCCCCTTCCCTGCCGCTTGTACCACCCACGAACCTGAGACCCTATATAACTGAGAAAAACCACATGTTTTCTCTCTGGCTCTGGATTCACCTTCAGCACACTGGAATAAATGCTTGCTGAAAATTGATTTGAGGCTGGGAGGCTTCTGCCTCTCTTGTTGAGCTAGCCTTGTAACGTGTGTGGTTGTGTGAGCTTGAATTGCTGGCTGAATAGTTCTCAAGCAGTTTCTCTACAGAGAGGCTGACTGGGATCTAGAAGGGCCGTGGCTGTACCCTGAAAAGACACACTGTTGCAAAAATGTGTTTCTTTCTGGGAGTTTTCTTAGTCACTTTGAACATTACCTCCCGAATGCATTCTGTTTTTATTCTTACCAGGAAAGCCAATCTCAGGCTAGTCCAAAACATCCTCCTAGTTCAGATGCCTCTGCTCTTGGATCATCAGAAGACACATCAGCAGGTGATAGGCCAGCAAAGTCTCCCAGCGTGGAGTCTTCGGGTGAGAACTTTCACATTTCGCCTGTGACTAGTGCTGGACAGGAGCACTGAACTTGATATTCATGAGCAGAGAGGGAGGCCAGTAACACTGATGTGTGGAACTGGACCTCTCCTTTGGTTACTGATTATCTTATCTAAATATTCTCATATGATAGTAGTACTCTGCATTCTGTATCACTTGGAAGGATGGTAAGGCAAGACTGTTTTTTTGCATTTCAATGGGTATACCTATGTTTCAAATTTTAATAGAGGTTAAGTGCAGGGAAGTGAATGAGTATTGTCAGTTACATATTTAGTCTACCCTGTACGTGAGTATCCAAATTTCCACCTGAATGTAATGGGAGGGAACTCTTCCCATGTAAGTATCCCTTTATGATATTAATTTGTATGGTAAGACACATGAAAAGAATTGTGAGGTGCTCCTGACATCCTTTCTGGTGCTTACAGAGGGAAAAATCTTCAGCTGTCTCTGAAAAAAGTGTGAACTCTTTACATTCTTGGTAGCCTGTTTACTTGTAAGATCTGTCAAATGTCCTTCTAGAAAAATGGAGTTTGTGTGCGGTGATTTCTGTGTAGTGGATTTTTTTTGTGGGTGTTTTTTTTTTGGATTTTGTTTTTTTTTCCCTTTTTGCTCTTTAGTGTCTGCACTCCGCTATGGTTTCAGCATTGTTTCTTGTGATGGCAGTTTTTTGATTATAAGATAGAAGTCTAAATGTCCAATGTGTGGCTAACTGGAATATTTAATCTAGTGGTCTTTGTGTTAGTAAAACCTCTAAAATTCAATAATTAATATAATAGGCTAGGCATAATACTTCTTTTCTTTATAAACCCCTTAGATACTTCTAAATGTGAAGAAGCTGATAAACCCAGTCCTCTGAAGATTGCTGAGTCAAAGAGCCCTGTAAAAGCGATGTCTGTCTCAAAACTTGAACAACTTGATGAGAAACCAAAAGGTTTGTATTGACTAGACATATATTAATGACTTGGCTCTCTATTGCCACTTGTTGAGGACAGTGTTAATATCTTTCAAGTCTGAACAATGAATTCACCATCCATTTGCTGATCCCCATGTGTTTTGTAATGATATGAAACAAATTAGGAAATTTCTTATATAAAACAGATTAGGAAACTTATTTTATCATACGTAACCCTTCTCTCTTGACATTCAAGTCTTCAAGGAATACTAAAAAGCTGATATTAAAAGTTCATTGGGAAAGGACAGAAATAACTGCTCTACTGTTGAAGTTGCAGTTAAGTTTCTGATGTATTTGAACTAAAAGGTTGAAATTTGTCTAAAATGTGTGTCTTTTCGTTCCCTTTCTGCATTGTTTATGTTGTATAAGTAAAAACAGTATATTAAAATAGCCATGAAAGTGTACTTTTAGATTCTATATGCCCGACTGTAAGAAGTGCTTTTTAATCAAGCTTGCTTGAAAAGCAAAATGAGTTTGCTTCTCTGTTTGTTTAATGAGAATTTTTATGTTACTAATATATTTAAAAATGTCACCCTTCAGATGAAGTATTTGAAGGCAAAATGCGTGTGGATGATGAGATGAATAGCTCAAAAGTGATAAATGAGATTTTTGAAATTCTTCAAGAGGATGGTCCAGATATAGAAAAACTGAAGAAAGAAATGAGCATGAACCTGGAAGGTGAAAGTGATGAGGATGAGCAGGAAGAGTCACTGAACATTTCATCAATGTCATTGTTAACCCCTCTAGTGGAATCTGTTGGTTCAGAGGTGAGAATTCAGGGAGAGTGGGGAAGGGCTTGTTTTTCGCACAGAGATGTCCAACTGGCTTGTGAGCTGTGATATTTTGTAGTATTAGGATATCTGGGCAAATAAAGAAGTTACAAACAATATTTTGCTAATGAAAGCATAATGAGGCAAAGTTATTGTTCTCTGAAAATAGTGTAGCATGTTGAATGCTCTGCCAAACAAGTGGTCTTCTGCTAAATCAAATCTGTTACTAGTACTGGACTTGCAGTGGTATACATGCATTCAGTGGAGTGACTGCTGATGAAAAATCCAAAGAGAAGTAATTACGTAACTATACTGATTTGGAAACAAAAGTGGCATCTCATTGAGTTCAATAATCTGTTAGTGTCCTTAAATAAATAAACAAACTTGCTCTATGTCCACGTTTGTAAAATATCATCTGTTAAGTAGTATTAAGCAAATTTACTGTTTATATGTAAAACAAGTAAAGGAGAGAGAAAACAGATTATTATGTGAACAGATATCTGTAATATAATGGTTTCTTTTCCTCAGGCCTTTGGTTCTCCTTCTAAGTCAACTGGGGAAGGTAGCAGTATCAGTGATGTGAGTCTGAAGTCTGAGAAGTTCCAAAGGACTAGAGTTCCCAGGGCAGAATCGGGAGACAGCATTGGCTCTATGTCAGAAGATCGCAACCTTCCTTACAGGTAATAAACACCACGCCCCACCCTGATTCTGTAAGCGTACAAGTTAACACACTGGCTTTTTTAACTCTTCTAATGATGCATACTGCTCAAACTACAAATGAAGCTTTTTTTGCAAGATCTCAGCCTTTATCAAAGATTGTGTGGTCTTTTATGTTGCTTGAACTTAAAATCAGCTGATAGAATGCTTTCTTTAAAGCCATTTAGGCAAGTTGGAAAACTTCAATATATAATACATATCTGTGTATATATTAAAAAGAGCTTGGCACACCTGTGAAACATTTTGTGGGGTTTCATTTCTTAAAAGTGTCGATGCGTACAGATCCCAAAGATTTAAGGAAACTGAGCGTCCTTCAATAAAACAAATAATTGTTCGCAAAGAAGATGTTGCTTCCAAACTAGAAATGAGAAGAAATGGTCCATCTGATCAAGTCAATATTAAAAAGAAAATGCAGGTACCTAATATGCTTCTTGAAATCCTTTTTCTAATCTACTGTTTCCAAATTTAATTGCCCCTGTGAATGTCCAGGACAGCAAAATTAAGTTGTTTAGCATAAATATCTTAATGGTAGGGAATGATGATGCATAATTTGAACAGCTAATGCTTCTCTTAAAAGGATCATGTTATAGATTAAGTTTGTAGAGAACAAGCCATTATTTTGAGAAGGAGACAGGGAATTTGTGTCTTAACACTGCCTTTGAATTAGCCAGAATTTGTAACCACCTACTTTCAGTAGGTGATATTCTGATCTTTGCTAGTGTTTTTGTTCATCTATATTGCTGAATTTCTGGTTAGTACTGCTTCTCCTGGTGAAGGGAAGACTAGATGGGATATGGAACATACAACATTGGAGTCTTTCACTCCGCACCACACCTCTGATATCAAAAAAAAGTTGTGCTGCACTGTTCTTTTGCCAAAGTAACGGTAAACTGTAAGGCTTTTGTAGTGTCTGTCTAAAGGATCTGATTTTCTTCTGAAGCATTGCCCCCCAGAAATGCTCATCTTGAGACATTTCCTTGTTTGAACACAACACTAAATCTCTCTTCTTGGTAATTTTTACTATTGGTTTACTTTAGGAACTGAACAATGAGATCAACATGCAACAGACAGTGATTTATCAAGCCAGTCAAGCTCTGAACTGCTGTTTTGATGAGGAACATGGAAAAGGGTCACAAGAAGAAGCAGAAGCAGAGAGACTTCTTCTCTTTGCAAGTAGGTTTTTATACTCTTGTTCAATTCATTGTAATGGACATTTAGACAAGGTTCATAATTTCTTCCCCATGTATTTATTGTGTTACATTGTGGCCATTAATAGTTCTTCACCTGGAAAAAAGAACAGGATAGCATCTGTTCTGTCTCACTTCTTTTTATAGGCAAGAGGATGTTTTTAGTATGTATCTTGACTGTTATATTTCTACTACACTGTAAAATGATTAACATTTAAGTTGCATTTTACGTGCTTATGGCAGAAAAAAATTGTTCAGTGCTTTTTCTTCTGTGTAATTAATTTCTTCATGCAGCTGAGAAGAGAACTGCTTTATTGGAAGAATTGAATAAACTGAAGAGTGAGGGACCACATAATAAAAGAAATAAAGCTGCTTCTACATCCGCTGAATTTGCTCCCTCCAGGGGATCTGTTTCCATTTCAGAAATGCGTCTACCTCTAAAAGCAGACTTTGTATGTGGTACAGTTCAAAAGCCAGGTAAAACTAGCAAACAAAAGCTTTATTTCTTTTCTCTTCCCTCCTCATTCTCCCAACGTATATTTCTGGTTCATTCTCCTTGGGCTTGGGTTTTTTTTTGTCTTCTGCATTGATGTTCTCATATTTCATTATCTCAGATTTCTTAGCTATTAGGGACAATGAAAATTTAGTTATTGCATTCAGTTCATCTGCTTCTGACTAATTTTTCAATGTTTCAATGAAAGCTGATAAGTGGTTAAGCTGGCAGACCTGAGGAGCATAAAAGAATTAAGATTATCTGCTGATCTGACTGAAAGTTCTTCCTCTCCCCTTTCACACACTGTTTAGTGTAGGTCTGGCCTGAGATGCCCCAGGCAGTAAGGCAGTTGCTGTGAATCCTGTGGAGACAATTTTACTAGTAGACACAGCATGAAGAAAACAAAATTGATGTAAGATTAAGTTTATAAGCAAGTCTCAACTGTAACTAAGTATTTTAAGTAGGGTGAAGCAGAGATGTGCTTAATAGCAATGCAGTACTTGGGGGATTTTTTTTAGATGCTTGGAGTCCTCTGGCTAACCAAACATTCTGATGTGTACTTGCAGAAGCAGGAAATTACTACTATGTAATAATACTGAGATCTGGAGGAGAAAACATGGTTGCAACTCCATTAGCAAGTACTGCCACTTCCCTGAATGGAGACGCTCTTACTTTTACTACGACATTCACTATGTAAGTATAAAGAAACGCTTTTTTAAACCAATTTTAACTCTGATGATGAAGCATGCATACAAACATTTGAAGTCTTTGTTGTAAGAATGTCATATTCTGAAAAAAAGTATGGAGAGATTTTGTGGTATAGCTATTTCCTTCTTCAAAAAATAGCTGGGAGGGACTTCTCTTAGGAAAGCAACCTAGACTTATTCAACCATCCATCAGCTATTTCATCTCTTGCATTTTCTGCCTTTGTTCTTTTCTGGAACACCTGCAATGACAGATGGATTGCTGTGTTTGAGATATGTTTTTCTCTTTTGCAGCAACTAGCATTTTATATAGCTATTTCGTTTTGGTATCTGGAAAAATAGTGCTCTTACAACTATAACTTCAACTCTCACATGTCAGCTAAAAAGGTATTGTGAGTTCACATGGATGTTTGTTAGTAAGTCTTCAAAATAAATAAACAAACTCTGTTTTTAAAGTTCAGTTGTACTGGAATTTTCACTTGAAGCTATTTACTCAAAAAACCCATTCTGTGACATGGGAAGGTGCAATCTGAGAAATGATAGATGCACGTTATCTGCCCTTTGTCCTCCCCTCCCCTTTTCTTCTCTGAGTTCTGGAAAGTATTCTTCAATAGTAATACACTAAAATCTTCTTGCTCCTTGGATGGTTATAAGGAGTGAAAGGAGGGAAGAAGTGAAGAGTAACTTAAAACCCAACAAAACCAACCAAAACAAACAAAAAAACCTCCCACAAACCAAAACAAAAGCCTGTCTCAGTACGTTTAACTTGTTTTTTCTTCTTCCCTTTTAGGCATGATGTGTCAAATGACTTTGAAATAAATATAGAAGTTTACAGTTGGGTATGTATCAGTTTCCTGTCAAGAGGAGGTGTAAGGGAGAATGATGTGCTGTACTTTCTCAATACCTTCTTGCCTTACAGGTGCAGAGAAAAGAAGTTACAAGCACTGATAAAAGAAAAAAGACAAATAAATCTAAGGTAAATGAAACCTGAAAATCAGTATGTAATGTTTCAACAGAAGGTGCACTAGGAAAACTGACTGATAGTCTTAGGCAATCTGTTGCTTGCTTTTACTCCCTTCTTGGAACATCTGCCATGACAGATGGATTATAGAGACCTGCAGTAATTAGTTGATTGGACCTGCAGCACTTGGTTGAGTCTGTAATACATTGGTGGGGAAGAAGTCTTACTAGTTCTGCAAAATGCTATGCTTTGTAGACCTTTTATTAGATGTGGAGCCTCCAATAGGGATTTATTACCCTTTTTCTCCACTTCACTTAAACTATGCCTGTCAATATGCCCTACTCTGGAGTTTGATTTGTCTTAAAGGTTTTATTGATCAACTAAAAACCTTTCTTTTTCCTCAGTATTAGGTATAAGCACTAGATGCTTACTTTTTAAAGCAAACATTGTTTTAATAAGGGTGTGCATATCAAGTGTTTGTGCTTTATTAAGGATATGTAAACCTAAACAAGCCTTTCTTAATGTGATTTGGGGTTTTTTTGTGGTGGCTTGTTTATTTTGGGTTGTTTTGTGTATGGGGGGAGGGGTGTATTTTTCTTCTTTTCATTATAATAGTGCACACAGGGAATTAATGGCTTCAGGTCTCATTTCATCCTTGACAAGATAATCTGTCACTTGAAAAAACAAGAAACTTGAGTGCCTTTGAAAACAATAGGAATGAGTACTTCAGTCCTGTGTCTGCAAGCAGAAATAGAAAATGTCTTTATTTTTTGATTTGGCACAGTGAAAGCTTCCACCTATTCTCTAATAAAAGTTTCAAGTCCCAGGGTTTACTTCACTCCTGTGCTGTAGTTTAAAGGAATTTTTAGTTGAAACTGAATGATTTCGTGCTAGTGTAGGTAAGTTGCTGACATGAAGTTATAGGTTTGCCAGTGGCATCCTATATCTGCTTATTGACAAGCTGCTTAGACTTGTCTTTCAGTCTCAATAATAGTACATAATTTCAGTTTGTGTTTAATATACAGTCTCACTTAAACTTTGAGTTTTTAATTTGAAAATAGTAATGTATAACAGCAGTATATTGAATATGTCCATAATTTTATTGTTGACTCTTACCTTTACTTAAGCAAATGTAACTTTGAAATCCCATTACATAGGTAAAAAGGCCTACAAAGATTATGCTAATATGCTAATCGTTGCAAGCTAATGCATGCTTTAACTTTTCTCCAGTAATTATTTTTGATATGTAGCATTTCTTCCATTGAGATATATTATGTCCAGTCAAAACCCAAAACTTATTTATAGTAATGAATACCCATTCAAAATTTGAGATAGGCCTTCAGAAGTTTCACTGTCTAGTTTTCATGCAAATATGGTGGACAAATTCAGTAGCAAATGCATTTATCTTCTTGCCTTCTTTTATAGGTTATTACTCCAAAGAGATTATTAACATCTATTACCTCGGTAAGTATGAATGTAGTATTGTAACAAGATCTGACTGTGACCCCTTCCAAAGGCCATGTTCTTACACTGATTAGGGCTGTGCCCATAACACGTTCTTTCTGTCCCTTATGTAAGGCTCTATAAATTGTCCAGTTTTCTGCCAAATTTTTCAGTCATCAGTTCAAGAAATAGCTCTGTTACATATGTAAAGCTGGAAATATGCAGTTACTGCCCATTTATTTGGACTTTCTTTTCGATTTTTTTCTATTTGATAGGGTTTTTTAAAGTACTCCAAATCTAATTTCTTTTTACCTTGGCTTTGTCTTCTGTAGAAACTGTCAGAAGTACATTTTCACTAAGTTTTTATTTCTCTCTCTTTCTAGAAAAGCAACCTTCTTACTCCAGGTAAGTAAAGTCTAAACATCTTTTGCCAGGATGAATAATCTACATTTGCTTTCAAAACTACTTTATCATTAAATATTACTTGTAACAGATGACAATTTGTGAGTAATAAACACTAAATTTTCCAGCCCAGAAACTGACCCTGTCCTTCTATCTGAGTTACTGTTATGTTTAACAGAAGATATCTTTACGAAATCAATGCTAAAATCTGGTATCAGATATCCATGGGTTACATTTTTTTTTTCCCAGAAAGTATGAATTCAAATTACTTTACTGATTTTTAAAGCAGAGAACTAGAGTCTGCTGTCAACAAAGTAATACAGAATAATTTGAAAATATGAACAGATCCTGAAATATTGCTTGTGTGTAGTGTTTTATATATATATATATATTTATATATAAGAAACATGTATAAACTTGTTTATGTATTGCTGACTCTTGACAGGGAAAAACAGCAGCTCTAAGTATTTTTCTAAGTATATAAAAATGTTATACACTTCTCTGACTAAAGTATGAAATACTTGAGCTAGCTTTAGCAGAAATTGCAGCACTAAGGAGCTCATGAACTAAATCTGGAATGGGTATTGTGCTGCTGCAACTAGTAAGATTCCAGAACCTGAGCTACAGTGTATGTTTCTCTTGATGTAAGTGCAAAACAAAGGCATACAAATTCTGGAGGATTGCAGTGTGTCACTTGAGAACAGGTTAAGAGATTGAAAAGTCACGTTCTTACTGCAAGGCATGTGTGCTTTGTAGTGTGCCCCAGCATGCCCCTCATCCCCCATAGACTCCTTTGTGGATGTCTTCAAAGCTTGTTTCTGAAAGAAAAACTCTACTGAGGAGGAATGATGTGTACCAAGATTGTCTCTGAATGCTGCTGGGCTGCACTGCAAAGAATGTTTCTGGAGTACTGAGTAGGGCATGCATACAGTAGTGCAAATAAAGTACTTTTTTGTTACTTTTTTGTAACTTGCAGCATCATGATAGTGTGTTTTGCTATGACTTTACTTTAACTCTTCTCCACAGCCATGGCCAGTCCAGGTGGTCCAAATGCCATACGCAGTACAAATTTCATCCTTGTTGGATCCCACAAGTTATCACTGGCTTCTGTAGGAAATACCAAATTTGCACTGGACAAGGTAATGGAAATTATTGGTTACTGATCCAAAGGTAATTGCACACTCCTAGAAAAATAAATGAGTCTGGGTTTACTTTTCAGGTGAAAGTACCATCCTAGCAATGAAACATATCTATTGGTTTATTGATATGTTATGTATATAGACATTAAAAATTTTTGCATAATTGTTACTTACATATAATTTCATATAAATTGAATGTAATTTTGAGATAAGCAGGGAAACTTACATTACTATGCTAGATGCTTTTTCATTTCTGTAGCTCAGTATAAGGTACAGTTATGCAGAAATAATGAAGGAATATAATTACTGATCTGTTTTCACTGACAAAAAATGATGTATGCAGTTGGTATCTCTTTACATGGTCTTCATATTGTTGCTCCTAGTCTTGTTGTTATCACTAAAAAAGGCATTAAGCGTGTTTTAATGATAATGAAGTATTTGAATTTTTCTGCATTTAACTGACCTAAAAATGCCATTTGAATATATTGAGGAGTATGAGTTTTTCCTTTCATAGCCCAATTAAATTTGTAGAAGTAAATTACCTTAATTTTTTGGAGCTATTATTGAGTTTTATGCCATTAGTTCCTTGTCGAAACAGAATCTTTATTGGCTTTTGCTGTGAGAAGTTTAAAAAACACATTCTTACATTCATTGTAATCTCTAACCTTGTAATATCTAATACCTAAAACCTGTTTTAATAGACGTTTATGCCAGCAGCTATCCTGCTAGTTTAGATTAATTCAAATGTTACTACAGTTTATGGTAGTACTAAATCACAGCTTTAGCTACCCAAACAGCAGCATAAGAATAATTCTTTGTTTTGGTTAATTGAGTCTTATTGTGATGATGGTGTTATTGCAGTTATAGCTTCTGGTGAGAGATGAGAAAACAAGAACTAGTTGTGTTTGTGCATAAACCTTAAAACAAAATATCCCAATAATCCCAACTTGCATTTTAGAAGTTTTACTTTTTGTAGGTAGAAGCAGATTCCTTTACTGAAACAACTGGCAGGACTTAATGGTTAAATTGCACGGTTTTTACTGACTATGTGAATTTCAGAAGTAGCAGCTTTGGTTCTTCAGCATAAATGTTCCTCTTAACCAGAACTATATGCAGAAATCTTTGTGTATAGCTTCCTTATTGGAAACCCCTTGTTCTTGGAGTTGATGGAATTAGCTTTTGCATTATATTCAGCAATTTAGATTTGGACTTCATTGGTTTACATTGTATGACAAGACACTGGACTGGACTAATGAAATAAAAGCACAATGTTCAAAAAGAATTCCGGGGAAACTATCACTTGTTTTATTTTTTGCAGATGCAGTCTTACAGTTATCTGGCAAAAAGGGGAATTCTTATTCATGACTTGTTTGGGGTTTTTTGGTTAAATTACTACCTCACTAAAATTTCAGTTTTGACTTGGCCTATGGCTGTACCAAACAGCTGCTTTTTAACTTGTTTCATGCATTTCTAATATGGGACAAACTGATGCCACAGTGGATTTTTGAGTGTCATTCCTCTCTTTTACATATGTACTGTTAAAATTCAGGGTATAACGGACCAAAATATACTCATGTATAAGTGTGTCCTTTTTTCTTCTAAACCATTACTTTACACTAATTGCATTGAGCATGTTTCTTTTTTCCCTAGATAAATTTTGAAGGGGAGGAAAGAGAACTGTTGGGCTATTTGTTCCAGGACAAGGTTGCTATGATCTTTTAGTTCATAACTTCAAATAGAAAACGGCTTCCCCAGTGCATGTTGCTCATTTCTGTCTGGCCTTATTTGCAGCTTTTTTTTTTTTTTAAATCTTCTGAGAAAAAGCTTACAAAGATTTACTAACTAAACACAAGATATTAGAAGCCTCTAAGACTTGCAGAATTCTACCCCTTGTCTTTCACAATAATAAGCATGCTGCTAAAACTCAGTGATTTAGGTTGCCTAGGGTTTATCCTTAACTAGCGTGTTTCTCTTGTCTTCCTAGGTCATTAGAGCAGGGTGTTTCTTGCTTCAGAACAAATCAATGTGTTTCTTAAAGGTTTCTAGTCAGGAAAATTGAGCCAGCTTCTTCATGAACTACACAGAACATAGAACCAGCTGCTGTGCTGATAAGAACCTGAGAAAAATGTCTGTTAGCCTAAATATTGGTTTAACTCAACTTGTTGCTGCTGAAGATTGTTAAAATATCTCAGGACCTAAATAATCTTGCTTCTTATTCTAACCTTGTTCTGACAAGACGTACCAAGACATTTGTTTTTTCAAGCAAAAAGTTTTGAAAATACTAAGCATGTAAAAAAAATAAGGTCCTTATTTGTCCACAAATGTGAACTTAAAGTATTTTGGTTGGTGTATATGTTTTTGGCTTTAGAAATGATGTGAATTGATATCCTTAACAGAAATAATTTGTCTTTAACCTATGAAAATAGTTTTATCTAGTTAATAGTTTGAGTCCTGCAGAGGAAAGTGTTTCAGTGTTTTCTCTCAAAATTAAGAAAGTGATAATTTTAGTATCAATCATCTCTTTTTAATCAAAAGTCTCCTAAGAAACCATTTTTGAAATTCTGGAGACCCTTTGAATATCTTGAGACCCTTTACAGATAATCTTTTATGACAGTAAGCAATGTTCCTATGGCAAATACCTGAATGACCACACCAGAATGAAAGATAGTCTAGTGACGAGCTTTAGTTTTCTTTTCATCTAGCTGGGTGTTTGTCAAACTGCTTTCTTTCCATCACCTTTAAGCCTTTGAAATAGATACATTGTTAAGTAGAACTCATTATTTTCTCATTATGTGTACAGGAGGGTGTTTTGAGACCTGCATTAGTAATTAGCAATGAGGTTGTAGGCCCTGCAAAACTTTGTTGTGTTTGTTATACAACCTCTTTGCTTTGCCTGTCACGCATTTCTTCACTGGTAAACATAAATTGGATTCTTCTCTTCTTATGTAAAGCTTAAAGGGGATGCAAAACCCATAAATTTGAAGTGGGGAATGGCCAAACATCCCTGAGGCCCTCATTCAGAAATGGATTTTACTGTGCTTTATTAGGGTTATATGCCATTATTCCCTGGTGTAGCATGTAGGGTTATAGTTGTCTTTGCTGACAAGTTGCATAAGTCTTGGATTTTAAATTTTTGTTACGTGGAATGGTTTTACTATTTTTTGCGTCTCAAGTGGTCATGCAGACTCCTACCTAATGCTTGGAATTTTTCTGTGCTATAATATTCCTGTTGAGTACAGGAGCAAGCCATGCATGCTGTGTTGGTTGAGTAGATCTAACATATGGAAATGATTTGATCACCTGCTTGTGCATGTATGTATTATGTCTAGGAGGAAGCTGCAGGATATCTGCAATTCAAAGGTGATCAATTTCTAACCACAGCACCTATTTTGGTGTTCTGCAGGACTCACTGAGGCCTACAGATGAGCACTTTTAGCTACTGAGGGTTATTCCTGTTCATCTTAACTACTAGCAAAATTTAGTTCCATTCGATTGGCATTGATTCCATAGTTCTGAAAGCTGTTTTGTTGCTGTGTATACATGCCTGTGCCTATTCCCTGGAAAACAGTTTGTTTTTTTGGTATTTAAGTTGCAACATCAACCTTCCTGGTTTTTCTAATAATACAAAAGATGAGTATTTCTGATTTTTTGTCAATTTCTTTTCAAGATTCTTGGCAGTGTTGCTTATTCAGATTAGCAATAAAATACAGAGTGTAGAATGCCATGTAGGTCCTTATTTGCTTGTTGAATTAGCAGTTTGTCTCAGTTTCCTTGTGAGGGGGGGAAAAAAAAGAAGGGATATGGTTTCATGGGAGTAGTCAAGGTAATGAGGCATTATGTGTGGAGGGATTAGGGAAGCTCAAAGACAGACCTTTGTTGCATGCTCTTCCTCAAAACTCTTGACTATCAAATAACTGTTTAACTGATCTCTGGTACAGTAATGAAGCTACTTTTTTTTTTTTTTTTCCAGGGNCTGGGAACCTTTTGTGATAGAAATGATTTAAGAGATGTCTTTAACGCCTTGAGTGCTGATTGAGAACAGTTTTCATTACTTTTCCCTTTTCTAGTTGTTTTTTTTTATATACAAAGATTTATCTGAGTAGGCACTACTGCATCAGTATCTGCCAAAACTGCTTATGGTATCCAAGTATCATTCCTGTTTAAGCTCACTTTGATATTTTCCAAATAACTTGGTGTCAAACTGAGGCAGAAGCTTGAAAGGTGTGGACTGGTGCCTTCTGTTGTTTCTAACCATGCTTGGCGTGCCTGTTTTTTATAGCAGGATTGCATGTTTATTTATAATGTCCTGAGCAAACTAATAAATAATTCTTGGAAATCTAAATGAACTTGAAACCAAAAGTGATTATTACAGTCTTGCTTGAGTCTTGACTGATTGCTGCTTTCCGGCTGAAGGTCCTAAGAAAAAGACAGTGCTAACATCTTGGTGCAGGTGGCTTGCTTGAGCTGCTAAGACTTAGTTGAGAGGTGTCAAAATTAAATGATTGTTTTACATTTTACAGGTTCCCTTTTTGTCTCCTTTGGAAGGTCATATATATCTGAAGTTGAAATGCCAAGTGGACTCTTTGGTGGAGGAGAAAGGGTTCTTGGTAAGGTATTTACTGTATTCACTTCAAACCTCTGCCTTGGAAATTCCAGGTCCTATTAAATGTAGTAGTTTTTTGATGTCACTCCTATGTTTGAAGTTTAAAACTGGCTTGATTGTTTTTTGTCATCTCTGATCCAGACCACAAATGTTTCTTAGTTTATCTTCTAAACATATCTGACTTAAGGCTACCTTTTAAGAGTTTGTGTATCTCTCTTCTAAACACTTGTGTGTTTGTTATTTTGAACTTCAGTCAACTTTCTCTTACTAAAATCTGATGTTAGATGAGAGTTTAATTTCTATGGCAGAATATTTTACAGGACTCTTCTTGTGTGTTCTAATAGAAACAAAAGATTGGGTTTTTTCCTCTGTGTTCACAGCCTTTCAAAATGACAAAGAAACAACAGTATTTTTTTTTTTGAGAAACATCTTGTGCAGTTCTCTCTAAAACTGGACCTAGAAAATGCAGCTGGTACTTGGGCCTAAGAGCTGGAACTGTTGAAATGTCCACAAGATGGCAGTAAATGTGCTATGAAAATGAAACATTAATATTTGCTGTTATTTTGGTGTTTCTAGAAATCACGATTTCTTTAGACTCTTTCCAAACACTGCTTTCTGTCTCCTTTCCCTTTACTTAATTGAAGTTGAACAGATTTTATTAGATGCAAACATTTCACATACTTATGGTATTTGCTGTCCCATATTTCTGTGTACTAATTTGAGGAAGTCCATATTTGCTTCTACTATACAATATGTAAAACTTGAAGCATGGTGTACATGCTTACTGAATTTGTTCAGAGTAACAGTTTGGAAACTCCCTGCACCATTAAAAGTTATAATCTGAATTGTGAAGAGTGAGAATCACAATACACACATTAATTGGAAAAAAAGTTCTGTAGAAGTTCAAGAGGTATCAGGAACAGAAGTCAGATACTAAACTCTCCATTCCAGTACTAAAGAAATGGGGCTTGAAACTGACAAAATCCAGCATCCAATAGAAGAACTACCAACACAGACATTTAAAAATCAATTTCTAATTTCCTTTGAACTGACTGGATTCTCTTGAGTGTGGCCTCTTGAATAGCTGCATGTATTTTAATCCTGATTTGTAAGTCAAAAATAATCAAATATCTAATAACAATGAATTGGTTTTTGAGCATATTTTGTGAACCATTCATACTGTAAATACCATAAATAACCCTTATTTACCTTAAAATAATTGGAATGCTTGTCACCATCAGCATGAAATCTGGTAATTTTAAACAGCAGTGAGGTGCCTTTTAGCAAAGGGCTGCAAATCTGAAAATGATAGTGTGAGCTAATTTTCTATGCCATCTGGAAAATAAATATACTGTCCTGGTAGAAGCCTCTCTCAGTATAATTTATTTTTCCTTCTCTTTCATTTGGTCCTATGAAGGATTGCACCTACAGAACCATTCTGGTAGAAAAATAGTCAAGTACAGACCAAGCTCAAGGTACAATTACCCCATTTTTGTTTTGTTTTGTTTTTAAGACTATGTTTGAAGATGTCAGTGGATTTGGAGCGTGGCATAGACGCTGGTGTGTGCTGTCTGGAAATTGTATCTCCTATTGGACATACCCAGATGATGAGAAACGAAAGGTAATGCTGTTTTGTAAAGCATGAGTCTAAAGGTCTCTAGTACCCCACACAATTATCTGTTCCTTTTTAAGGACAGTAATGTTAGGCTTCAGACTGGCGAAGCATGAGATTCAAGCTGCTAAAGCTTCCTTGGGGAATGGTGGGGACTTGTCTTCATAAAGCTGATCTAAATCAGGGCAAACACAGAGACTGACTTCCCTGACTAGTAGGAAAGGGGGAAAAGTGATGGAAGATCCATATTTAATTTCCCCTTTAGTCTTAAGGCCTTCCATTGTGCTCGTCAAATCACTATTTATTTAATTGAAATCAATTGGACTTGTAGGGCTTAATAAGCAGACTGTATCTAGTTGCCTTTAGTTT
Organism: Illadopsis cleaveri; assembly: GCA_013399915.1. Classification (NCBI taxonomy): domain Eukaryota; kingdom Metazoa; phylum Chordata; class Aves; order Passeriformes; family Timaliidae; genus Illadopsis; species Illadopsis cleaveri. The sequence continues at coordinate 712,806 of VXBB01023404.1, forward strand.
TAGACAAAATGATGACTAGCACTTAATATGGTGAAAAATTAGAGTGGGCAATTCTTGTATACTGCAGAAGCATAGCTGTAATGTTTTATTTCATTTGAAGTCCTTGTCTTCTTGTGGCTCCACATGGTAGCTGGAGCTGGTGCTTCTTAAATGGTTCTCACAGAAACCTAAGTTCTTGTTCAGCTAATGAGACAAATCAGCGGTTCATCTGTCACTGAAGGTGAACATTCTTGTCTCCTTAGTGTTTTCCTGAAGTGTGTTAAAATGTTTCCTGCTTCTTTTAAAGACTGCTTTGAAGAGGGTTTTTTCTGACTCACTGAAGTTATTTGCTATTAAACGCTTGATTATTGGTAGAACATTTTCTTTCCCAAACTCTGTGGCAAACTCTGGTCCTTTTGGGACTTCTATGCCAATCCAGATGCCTGAGTTTAGTTTCTTCCCTGCTAACAGAGAAAGACCATATGCTGATAGTTGACATTGCCAAAATATATCAATGTACTTTCTTTCCTTGCCAGGAGAGAGGGAAAAATCTCTGCCTACTGTAAGACAAGATAGTAAAAAAAAAAAAAAATCAGTTAAGCAAGAGGAAAGTTCCTATTTTGCTTTTGTATGCAAGGAAGAAGCTTTGGTTTGTTTTCCAGATTCTGTTCTGGAAAATCTTCTAGACTTGTTTCACTATTGCTCTGAGAAAGAGTCAGCTGTATTTTGGTGATCTACAGAAATACAACACTTATTGAATGCATCCCCTCACCCCTACTATATCTGTTCCGTTGTGCAGATATAGATATAGCTCATAAATATCAGTAGTAGGCCATGATTACTTTAAATCGTGGAATGTTTTTTTAAATAAATTTCTTACAGCTCACATATCACCTTTTTGTATGGAGTAACTGACTGAGGGAAGGTGTGTTCACTTAATGTCATCAAAGTTGTCAAAGCATGTGTTGTTCAGAATTACTCTTGACTGCAGTGTTCTTGACTGATGAACTGATTTCACTTCCAGCATCCTTTGGGCCGGATAAACTTGGCTAACTGCACTAATCATCAGATTGAACCTGCCAACAGGGAGTTCTGTGCCCGTCCCAACACTTTTGAGCTAATAACTGTCCGACCTCAGAGAGAAGATGACAGAGAGACTCTTGTCAGCCAATGCAGAGACACGCTCTGTGTTACAAAGTGAGTGCATAAAATCATGGAGGTTGTGGGAGGGTGTTTTACCTCATGTGGTAGTTTTAGTAACGTAGAAGCTTTACAGCTTTTTCTTAATGATGCAAAGCTCATTTAAATGCTAAGATTTTGGGTGGCACTTGAACTATTTTGTTCACTTTTTGTCCTAACTGCTTTCTAGAAGTGGAAAGTGCCAGGTGCCTTGGTAGAAGGATTGTGGAATGTTTGACTTAATTTTTAACCCTCCTATTTGGGCTTCTATGGTTGATCAGCTTGACATTTGTCACAATAACTATTTGGAGGTGGAGAATAATCCATGGGGTTCCTTGCCTTCTAGGAACTGGCTGTCTGCTGATACTAAAGAGGAGCGTAACCTTTGGATGCAAAAGCTCAACCAAGTCCTTGTTGACCTTCGCATGTGGCAGCCCGATGCCTGCTACAAACCTACTGGAAAGCTTTAAACTCAGGAAGGGAACTACACAAGAAAATAATTTAAATGAAAATGTGGGAAGTCTCCTGGGTCACTTATGCTTTAAGTTTGAAAGAGTATTTAACATTATACAGGACTATGTTATGCAGTATTTTTATTTCACTTAAAAGATTTTAAAACCTTTTTACTTCCTGGTTTTGAGTATGGTAGGAAGCAATTAGCTGTTTCTAAATGTGCTAAATATTTATATGACTCCTGTTTTGGAAGTCTTCTAGCTAGGTGCATTCTCTTTTAAAAACAGCTAAATTATTGCAGGAAGTCACACTTCAGGGAAGGAAGGGAGGCACTAGCTAGTGAAAGACAAGCTTTCTGGATAACTCCCTGAAAGAAACCATAGTTCAAAATACTCTTAACAAGGATGCTGCTGAAGCACAAGATTTACTGTTGTATCGTTTGTTGGGGTTCTTTTGTAATGATCAGGCATAGAAGTAACTAGTCGATTTTATTCTACAACATGCAGTATGGATAATTCTGCTTGTACAGCAGCCTTGTCGTCGGAACAAAAGACATGCACAAGATACTCATACTACTTTTGTAATTTCTCATGCAAACTAGTATGGATAAGTGCATGGCATGTACACTATGTGATTTGCAGGTGTGGAATTACGTATGCAGTATATTGCACTTTGATAGAAATGAAAAGTCTTGAATATTTTTGTTAGGACTATTATATTAAAAAAAAATCAAACAGAAAAATTTAGGTTTAGGGTTGTACACATCAGTATTTCCTGGGACTTGTGTTTTTTACAAACTAGAATTCTCCATTTGAGAACCAGGAATAGGTTAATAGGTTGTAAAACTGCCCATTTTTTGGTTTTGTTTAATAATAGGACTTTACAAAGCTGCTATGTACCAACTAATACTCCTCTGGCTGAAAGAATGGGTCTTCCTCCCCTTAATAGAAATGTCTACAAATGCATATAAAAACAGTACTTCAGACTCATCATGAAAATGGCAACATTTCTCAGTTAAAAATTGCAGTTTTCACAGCTTTTCACTGAGTGCATTGAAATACCAGCTCATTACTTCACTAGGAATGCAGTAGTGGAAAAATTAAGATTGCTATTGCTGTTATATATTCACACTCGAAACACTAAATTCTGTTACCTTATACTGTTTTCATCCTACCCCTTTAGTACTTGCTTTTAAATCTCATTTTCTTTTCTGATGTCTTTAAATATTTCCAAACTATGTATTGAGATTTATTTTGTTCATTTAAAATAAAAAGTAAAACTCTTCCCTCTTTTTTCATAATGTCATATGTGCATTTGAGATACTAATTTATAGGCTGAAGAAAAGCTGGACTCCACACAGTGTTTAAGGAAGGATTCTATTCTGTACATGTATCCCAGAATTCCACTTGATAATGTGAAGACTTGGACATAGCTAGCTGAATTTTGTAGTGGGAGGCCAGATTGTTTGTGTGCAGCAGCTCATCAAACATGAAGAGGAGAGATGGTTCTTTTTTTTTTTGTGACTGAGACATGGCAGCAGAATAACACAACATGGACAGTGCAAGAGCAGATTTCAGCAGCGGATGTGTGGTAGGCTGTCTTCTTAAACTCCCAAGTGAGTGTTAAAAATCATTAAATTTTTAATTATGAAATAAGTCCACAGAAAAATGTTAAGAACAGAACTGGATGATAGTCAAGGGAACATTTTTATTTAGGCTAATTGGACTATTATCCCTTGTAGAAACCAATCTGTTTGTTCGTTGCCCAAGAAGAAGTTCTCCTCATAAAGGAAAAGGTATAAAGTGCAACAGGTGGTGTTAAGTTAGAAAAGCTGACCTGTGTAGTGACTCCTGGGCACAAGCTGTGAGTGGTGAGGACACGGGCTCCTGCAGCCAGCAGAAGTGTGGGATGCAAGCTTAGCAGGAAGCCTGTGCTTATGGCTCTCCTGGCTGTTACTGCTGGGTGCTGCCTTCTTCCCCTCCCATGTTCCTCTGCTCTTTTAAGGCTTTGCTGTGAAAGAGTTTGCAACAATGGTTACCTAGTTTTTCCATGTTTGGAGCAGATCCTTTGTGAAGAGGCCAGACTGTGCGGATTCAAATAGCTTCAGGTAGGTTTAGATGTTCTGTACCTCAAAAAGAGTTCCTACTGTCTGATTTCAAGCAAAGGTTTAAGTTTTGTAAAAACAGTTTGCAGAGTAACATCAAGAGAACCTTCCCATGTGCTGGACCCAGCCTGTGACATAATGCCTCCTGTATGCAATCACATGCTCTGACTCTCCCCAAAAAAAGACCTTGAACAGACCATTCCTTCTAGAACTACATTACTGCTAAAAAACTTGGAATTGCAATGAATTAAAATTAGCTTTCCAAAGGAAACTTTTTTTCCTGTTTCTCTTTTCCCTGTGCATTTTTCACCTTCAACCAATCTAAGCACCAGGAGACAGTTAACCTAATGGAATAGACTAGAATGCATAGTTTGTCACTGCTTTAACATAAGTAAGCTTTTTCAGCAGTGTGTTTTTAAAAATAGGACGTGTATTTTTAGAGTGGTATGGGTAAGTGATTGATGGTTGGGGGTGCAGATCTTCAGCTGTTTTTTGCATTTGAAATAATAGAGAGACAGTGGTTGTAAAAGCTGGTGGCTTAATAGTCCCGAACTTCATCTTTCTTTGCAGATAGACAGTTACTGCATTAGTAACCTATCAGGCTTCTGCACATAGCCGGGTTTGGAGATACAGAGCTCACCTTGAGGCACAAGGACATATGCTTTGGGTAGTGTGCCTTCAGCCACGGACAAGCCCATTCCTTGGTGTCCCTCAGAGACCCTGTATCCAGGACGGGGCAGTTGTACCGGGCAAACTTTTGAGAGGGCTTTGCTTTGGGATTTGGCTATGGAGGTTTCAGGTTGTCTTTGAAAAGATGTTCTAATTTTATAAGAAACCTTTTTCTCTTCATTGTTCAGAAATTCAAGAAGTTCCCAAGTAAGAAAGTCTGTAAGAGGAAAATGCTTTGCTCTTGGCAATGATGCTTATTTTAGCTGAGGAAATTTCAATTTTACTACTTTGTAAAACTCCTAATTGGTGTTCTTAAATCCCAACCTCAAATGAAATACAATAATTTGCAAAGAAATTGCCTTGAAAATTAGGCTTCCAAACATGACTCCCTTCCCTCTTTTAATTGCTACACTTCTGTATGTTGATGTAGACAAAATAATCTGATATTCTGTAATTATTGCCTATGCTGTACTGGGGCTGTAGTAAAAACATGTGGATGCACTTGTTTCTGTCTTTGTGTTGTATTTAATGGAAGATAAGAGTCCTGAATAGGTAATACAAAAATAGGAGGTGCTTTACCTGGCCATGGTACATGGAATGTTACGTTGTTTGAAGAGAATTTCTACAGGAAGCAGGGAGATTTCCTTTTCCTTCTTGTGCTAAATAGTCTTCCCCAGGCATGCCTCTCTGGAGTTGGAACTGCTCCTTGGGAGACTGGATATTTTGGTAACATCTAAATGCCTTGAATGAATTGAGGCCTTATTAACAAGTATCATTCAATTAAAGAATGTATTCCCTTCTGGTTTCCTAAAGTAGGTGACTTGAATATTTACTTAAGTGTTAGCAGACATCCCAAAGGAATTTCTATCTTAATTTCTGTCTTAATATGTTAATAAAAGACCCACCATTGACTGTACTCTATAAAAAGGATCAGGATCTAGGAAAGCAATAATACATGCTTCAATCAAAATAGAATCAGCCAAGTCGTCCCCTGTCTGTTCAAAATGCTGAGTGGGTGCATGTCCTACAGCCAGGCCCTATCCTTGGGTTTCGGCCACAGCCCAAGAGTTGCCTCACATGTGACACAGCCTTGTGCAAGGGCTGTGCTCAAACAAGGAGCACAGCAACTCTACCCGAGCTTTGGGCTGTTGGGATGGGTTTTAGTTCTGTCATGTTAATGCTTGCTATTTACTGGATCTTTTCCACCTGTAATTAATACCATTTTGTGCTCTCTGATCCCTCCATCATCAGTAAGGTTGCAAGAAGGGTAGAGCAGTCTATAATTTTTAAATATTTCTTTATTTTGCCAAGAGCATTGGATAAGCTAGTGAAAAAACTCAGTACTTATCCATCTTCAAGTCTGCCTATGAAGTAAGGGCTACCCAGTATTTTCAGTGATTCCCTCAGCCATACCTGTAAAAGACATGGGACTGGGCATATTTCTTAGGAAGCAAAAAAAGAGAAAATACAGGTTGAAAAAGCAACCTGCTTTTTCATTAAGTGAAAATGAGGGGTAGGAGTAAATCATGTGTTGTCAACTTAATATCTTATTAATGGGGAAAGAGAACCTGTGCTCAGTCAGCCTGTGCTGATGCTGCCAGGCACATCAAAATTGTAGTGCCTTGTTATTCCTGGCACACTTTAATAAGCAAATAGCAGCTAAATAATGTATTGACAGTCAAGGCAATTACATACACACAATTTATAGCAACATAATGAGTTTAGGATCTCCCCCCTCTCCTTTTGGGATCAGATTAGCTGTTGAAACAGTACAAATAGCCTAAAAATGTTCTGCAGAAGGAAAAAAAAAATGAGGGGTAGGAGTTTGCTGTATATGGAAAAAGGAATATATGGATTTTCAAACTGGTACAATAAATGGTCTAGCCAGCAGCTTTCCTTTGATTTTTATTTTTGTAGCTCCACAGAAAAAGCATAGCGTACTTGTGCAGGTGAGATACAAACTGAAAAGAATGCTCTTGTGTTGTGTCCACTGCTACTGGCTCTGATAACTTGCCCTCCCCCCTTTTTTTGTGTGTCTTTAATCATCTTGACTCGTGGAAGCGCCGCCATAAATCACGTGAGGGTTCTGGCAGTTCGGAAGTCAGTATCCACCTTGATCTTTGAAAATGGCTTCAATCTGGTCATTGAATGGATTCTCCTTGCCAAGCACTTGAGGCCACTCATGTAGTGCCTTCTGCCAGGTAATGCCTGTTCCAAGGGCTGCAGCAATCTGCAAACCACAAATACTGTTAATTTCTTGTGCCTCTATAATACAGTCATTTCATGCTCGAGTTTGGAAGACCCCACCACAAGGCAGACTGCCCAGTATAATCATGTGATGGACTGTAACCTCAGAGAGCTGGAAATACCCCATTCCAGCTGCTTGAGCAGGGCAAAATCCTTCCGAACAGTAAAAATAGGGTGAGGACCATATATCTGCAGCTCCCTGACCTGTCATTTGTGTAATAATGGTAGTCTGTCTCCAACCATTTCCAGATGCCTATGGTGTCTAGTCCATAAACTGCTATTTTAAAGCCCTGAAGTCTGATTTTTTTTTTTCTCCTGTGAAATATTTTGAAAGTACGTCAAAAGAACCACCTGGGTATAATGCATAAAGACTTTTGCAAGTCCAAAGGAATTCATGCTCCCAAATGCCTTTGGTACTTCTAATGAATGTTCTCTGTGCTCTCCTGGAAGGAAACCACAGGTGTTGAGGAAAAAGAGGCCCAATTATTTTTAGTTTCATAACTAACTGTGTCTGATGATCTAAGTTTGCACCTGCTACTGGGTTGTGTTCAGAGTTTTTTTCCCCATGAGACCTGCAGAAATAGTAGAATAGCTTTTCTCCTCAATATCAGTCTCCCTCCAGCCTTCACAAAGGTTTTTGCCCTAGAAGTTATGTTCCAAAGAGAAATTTTATCTGCTGTATTGCCAGGGCAAAAAACATCAGTGGTAGCAGAAAGGGGCAGACAGAAAAGCCTGAGTCTCCCTTATCCAAGTTTTTACACTCTTCTAAGGCATTTTTATTATACTCCTGACCTGCAGTAATATTTGGCCTATATGGGAACTTTGTTTTCAACCCAAACTTTTCAACACGCTGAAACCGATTGTAGTTATGAGGTTTAAATAAGGCTAACAAATGTTGCCCTCAGTTTTCTTGATTTTGAGTGTTTGGAATCTCGCAAGCAGATTCTCAGACAGCTTCAAGAAAACAAAGTATATTTTTAGAAATTATCTATTGTTTCCATTTTTCTCCTCTGGGAGGAGAATTGTCATTGATGGTGGTGTTCACCATCCAGGTCAAAGAGGTGGTGACCTGAGTAGCCAATCTCTTGCCTTCTGTAAAAATGTATATAAGAGAATGGAATCAGATTTTAAAAAAAGGAAGGAGAAGGAGAATAAAGAGATACAGAGAGCTTTCCCTTGAACTGCTGCTGCCTGCCTCGTTCTTTCTGTGGGTCCGATCCTGCCACAAGTGGTGACCTCGATCATGTCACAAACAAAGCCTTTTTTTTTTTTAAGGGTCAAGATGGGCTTATGAAATTGCACTATTTGAGTACTGGTTTTTTGGAGTTTGGGAAGATACTGGAGCCTGCAGAGAGTTTTTATGTGCTACTTTTTAAATCCTGTGCTTTAAAAGAAGCTCTAATGATGGGCTGGAAGACAAAAATCTTTCTTTTATTTAAGGGCTCATGTACAAAAAGCAACATTTGTGGGGTGGAGGCTCTTATACGCTGGTCACTCAAAGTCTTGTTAAACTAATGAAGGAATTGGGGCAGGGAAGAGGGATAGTGGCGATTTGTTCATCAGAGGGTTTTCTCCTGTGTGCAGTTTCTATTGTGACCAAACTATATTCTGGGACACCCTATGGCATCCAGGGGGCTGAGACCCATCCCTGTCAGAGTGGTCCATCCTGGCATGGTAGTCTCCAAACCTCCCTAAGCCTTCCATGTGTTTTTTAGCGAGATAGGTGGGGTTGGTTAATTGGTTGGTTGGGTGGGTGGTTTAAAAAACCCTACTGTCTTTGCATGGTACACCCTTTGCGAAGGTATCACTGGAGGTATGCTCTACAGCATTCAGACTAATGCTGACTCTAATTTAAGGTATATGTGCTTAGACTGCCCTGAATTGAATTAGGTTCTGCACACACATAATTTCTTGATGTCCCCATGATTTCAATAATTATTTCTGGATGAGTAGTTTAGCACAGAGAAGGGTGTGTGAAATTGCTTTCTTGCAGGTCTTTTTTAAATTCCGAAGTTCTTGTACTTTGAGATGTAGTATAATTTTTATAAGCTTTGCAATTTTTTTTTGTTGTTGTGAAGATGACAATCCCTAAGCAAGTATTTAAAAGGAAGTATTACCCATTCCTCACAGAGCTTTGGGTGACTGCAACTGGGAGGCAGCTGGGAATTTTCAGCAGCTTCTGGCTATTTTCCCCTTCTGCACCAAACAGGTGATAGGCTTGATTCTCAGCAAAATGTAAATACCCAACTCATCTGATATGTGTCTTTTCAGCTTTTCCTCTTTATTTCTGGCGGGAATGTGCTTTGCTATGACTTAAGAAAGAAAAAAGGAGAAGCTAATCACACTCAAGCTGTGCTTTCCTGCCTGTACATAAACATTAAGAATCTTCCAAGCATCTCAAGTTCCAGTTTGTGATGCTCAGGGCTTTTGCATTCTCCCTGAAAACATCATAAAGACAAGAAATGAAGCCATTGCTGCAGGATCCTGTTGAAATGCATGGCCTTGTCATCCAAACAAAGCAATCGACTGTTCTAGAGGAAAGTGGTATCCTTGAAGCCATCTGGCATTCACAAGGATTTGCAGTGAAATGTTGTAGTAAGGAGGAGATGCCGAAGAAAATCCCTGGGCTCCCTCTATAGTCACTGGAAAGAGAAAGTCAGATTTTTTCCAAGGACAACCAAGCCGGACTTTGGGGAATGGTGTCTCAAAAACAGCTCTAGAGGGAACTTGGGAGGACTGAGTGAATCACTTTGCTTTTAGATGTTAAAAGTAAAGAGTGTGAATTTTCTTCACCTCCATCCTGAGCTGCGTGTTTTGGAAAAAAACTTTATGGAAGCAAATTTTCTCTTTGAGACTTTACTGGAATGCAGTTATGCCAATTATGAGTGTTTTGTTTGCTCCCTCCTGTTTTCCAACTTTAAAAAGACATGCAGGAGAACTCTTTTCCCACAAGAAATTAACAAGATGTGAATGTGGTTCTGGGCCAAGCTCAACAAACCAGTACTTGGTGTTTATCCCATCTTTCACAATTTTTTCATATGAAATATTGCCTGGAGTGGGGACCATGGGGGCTACTTTTTCTCCAATGCATGGAAAACTGCACTAGCCCTGATGGGACAGGGTAAGTGTAGCCTTTTTTCTTATTTTCTTTTCCTTTTCCTTGCAAGGTCTGCAACTTTTAGGTACAAACATTCATTTCCCTCCCATATTCCTCCAGAATATCTGGACGTCTGGACTCCTGGATACATGCTGACACCTGCTTCTGACATGTTTATACCAGCAGGCAACTTTTTTTTTTAATTAAAGACACAGTGGATAAACAGCAGGTGAAATTCAGGGGCTGACAACAGACACCAGCTTATCCTGCCCATTGCTGTACCACAGTGATTAGGGATCGCTTAGTGATCACACTTGCCAGCTCAACCTTGGGTTGAAAGGTACACAGGGAGTGGTTCTTTCATCCTAAACTTCAAAATTTCTTTGCGTTGAAGGGAAGAGCTAAGGTGTTTATGATTCCCTTAGAGTGCCTCTCAATCCAAGAATTTGGAAATATTTATCAGGTGCTTCGATATCTACGGAGGGAAAATTCAGCAGAAATGCTGAATGCAGAAATGCTAGGTATCTTATCTGTTGTATTTATCAAGCTGCCTGTGAGGTGTGGGGAATAGCTTCAGAGATGGAAGTAAGAGCCTCTGTTCACTTGACAAGCTGCATGGAATCAATCCTCTCCCACTAGGCAGCTCTATATGCTACAAAAACCAGACCAGACCAGAGGCATTCATGTCAGGAGAAAGTAAAACTTTAAATAAAAACTTGTGCGAGGAGTGAGTGAATTGTTTATCATCTTCCTTAAGAATACTCTAAACCAGCAGTCTCTGCTCACACTTCCCTTTCTATTTATTAAGAGAGTCACTTTTTTGGGGCAGAGTGCTACGTCTCAGTCCAAATAGTGGTATGTTGATAACAGACTTCTCTAACAGGAAAAGAAAAATGGATTTACAATGGTGGATGTTTGGATAAGACTAATTAATAAATCCTAGAAGGACAATAACTCACTTGAAGTGAGGCATATCTACAGCTGGCACCTTGACTGTAAGGGAAAATGTACCTATAAAAGCATTAACGTCATCCTAACAGCAGGAGGGAGAGATCATAACCACTGCAGGATGCCAGGTCCAGAGGGAGTGAATTATGGCAGTGCTTGACTGCTTCCTGTAGCTCAGCACTCTGGGGGCTGCAAGCAGGTTTGCAGCTGCCCTTCAATGTCCTTTTGTAATTTTCTTGTGGCTTAGAAAGGATCCTGTTAAGATAAATATTTGCTGCCTTCAGCTCTGTGCTACCTTGCAGCTGCTGGTGGGATACAGGATTTGGGCAGGAGGCTGGATGAAAAGGTGTGATATGACAAGCCTGGCTCCCACCGTGGCCTGGTGCTGGGGGTTATAAAAAACCTCGGGCCAGCCTCAGGCCAGGGAAAGACAGGAAAATAATGCAAAGAAAATAACACAAAAGTTTCCATTGCACTCCAGACTTCGCATTGCAGTTTCCCCAGATGGCAGGGTTGGGAATGGGGTTTGTTTCATCACTCTCGTTTCATTTGCCAGGTTTTCTCTAATTGCTTCCTTGCAAAAGGCCTGAAGCAAAAAATCAAGGCACACTTTCTCCACATCCCCAGGCTGTGAGTTCATACATTCATGCAGCTGTCTCCTGGTACTTGTATGGTAGACAGGCAGGAGTTTCTGCTATGTAGGAGTCCCTCTTCGAACTGGAGGATCTTTTGATTTGGCAAGACTAAGCAAGGCACTGTATCACCCTGAGTGACTAACATGGGTGTAAAAGCACCTAAAGCATCTATTTTGCCTTTGGACTTCCCCCTGCAGGTCTCCCCTAGCTTAACTGACAGCGCAGGCAATGGAGAAGTTGCTGAAATGCTGGAATCCATCAGAGCTTGCAACTCACTCCTGTTGAAGTGCTTCTCTGACTGCTCTTTCCCAGTGTGGAAAGCAGCATCACATTGGGTTATATGGAGATGGGGTTGTGGGAGTCAACACATGCAGGGTGTCATCTCACAACATAAAACTGGCCCATAAAATCGCCCCCCCCATGATTCTGAGCAGGTCGAGCTACCAAGTGGCATTGCCAATGGCTGGGCAGTGGAGTGGAGTTTGCTTGCAAAGGAGACTGACTGCACAGGTGTTTGAAACCTTCAGGTAGTGTATAGAAAACCAGCTGGCTTTTTTTACATCTGACTGCAGAACATGAGCTCTCCATGTGTTTTACAGGGTCAGAAAAAACTAATTTGAAGTGAGCGTCGTGGGAACCAGGCAACCTCACGCTAGATTATCGAACCCAAGCAAAGACTTACAGTGGAGCAGCTACTTCTCCTTCCCTTTTGTTTATTTCTGTAATAAACAGACCATAAACTTTCTCCTGCCACCTGTCCTAGGAGGCCAAGTAAGCAAGTAAAAATGTAATAATATGTAGCTACTGAGCACAAGCAATTTAAATGAATAACTTCAAAAAGGAATCTTTGTTCCAGACTGTGACAGGCAAACCTGCAGCCTCAGAAGCTGCCGGGCAGGGGCCTGTCAGATTTCTGCAGTGCTGCTTTACTGTCCTGATCCTGCAAAACTCCTGCAGGTGTTTGGGCAGGCATCTGGCCACCCTAAGCGGCAAGGATCAGTTTCTGTGCATTAAGACCTGTTTGGCCACGATACTGGTCAGTGAGGGAAAGAGGCAGAAGACCTTGCAGGGGTCAGAGCAGAGTACACCCATCAGAAATATCAGAGATATTGGTTCTGGGGCTACAGCCATCATTTAGATTGGCCAAAGTAGGCACTCTGGCCTGTATCAGCAATGGTATGGCCAGCAAGGCCAGGGCAGTAATTGTCCTCCTGTACTCAGCATTCATGAGGCTGCACCTCAAATCCTGCGCTCAGTTTTGGGCCCCTCTCAACAAGATAGACATTGAGGTGCTGAAGCTTGTCCAGAGAAGGACAACAGAGCTGGGGAAGGTTCTGGAGCACAAGACTTATTGAGGAGCAGCTGAAGGAACAGAAATTTTTAGCCCAGAGAAAAGGAGGCTGAGGAGAGATCTTAGTGCTCTCTACAACCTAAAAAGAGGTTGTGTTGAGGTGGGGGTTGGTTTCTTCTCCCATGAAACAATTAATAGGACATAAGGAAATAGCCTCAAACTGTACTGGAGAGGAGTTAGATTGGATATTAGAAAAAACTATTTCAGGGAAATTGTTGCCAAGCATTGGAGCAGGCTGTCAAGGGAACTGGATGCATTGCTATCCCTGGAGGTATTTAACCTGTGCTGTTTTGGGACAGAGTTTACTTGTGGACCTGGCAGTGTTAGCTTAATGGTTGACCTCCATGATCTTAGAAGTCTTTCCAACCTAAATAATTCTATAACTCTCTTTGAAAGCAGACAGATTCCCCAAATCCGCATCTCTGTGGCATGCCAGCTGGATGCCTGGGGCAGCAATTGTCACCGGCATCCCACATGCTCCCGCATCCCACATGCTCCCACATCCCCTGTGCTCCCACCCATCTCCTGGGGTCGGGTTTTTACCTGGCTGGGGTGGAAGCCATCCACTGGTTCGATCAGCTGCCAGGGCTCACCTCCCATCTTACGCCACTCCTCGGCCGCTGCAAAGAGCGCAAGCAGAGGGTTTATCACCGGCGGGCACGGAGTCGCCCGCCCAGAGATGTGCCTCCCTCTTCCTCAAAGCACCGCTGGCATTTTTAAGCACACGACAGCTCTGCGTGAAGATTATGATAATTCACATAGAGTTGTCAGAGCCAATAGTGTGTACAATCCCCTTTCCTTGGGGCAGTATTTAAGCCTTTATTGTTATTTTTTTTTTCCTCAGCGATATTTATGCAAGGAAGCGCTTTGAACATAAATGATCGTAAAACAATTCACTTTCCCTCCCAACTAAGATGGATGCTGTAGCAAGTAAAGCTGTAAATTATTTAATGCTGATTTAATACTTTTGCATTTCCCATGTTAGTTGCATCTTCAGCAGTGCAAAAGAAAAAGTAGAGAAAAAGAAAACAATGCTTTTTAGAGAAAGAGATGGCAACAGAATATTCACATGGGCTGAAGTCTGCATGAACAGACTGTCATTTTTGGTTACTTATCTTCTGAGTGGTCTTTTTCAACTCCAACAAAATAACCTTTTGAATTACATAAGCGTGACATTCAATGCAAATGATGCAGTGCTGTAAGCCCCGGAGCCATTAGAGAAGTAAAAAGCTTTCTCTCTTCTAAAGGGCTGTGGAGTGATCAAACATGGGACTAGTGGATATGGCATTAACAGACTGTAAATTCAATAATTCCTTTCATAATGACAGATTAAGAATTCTTAATAGCATTATGCAAGCATCCTGTCAGGAGGAAAATGTTCTCTATTCAAGTGCCACAGTTTGATCTGGTCTCATTGCTGTTTTTTGGACCCTGGCTATTGTGACAAAAAGTGATGTCTGGGTCCCCATGCTAACTCTAATTCACAGAAAGGTGATATTCCTGCTTTGATGGTAGAAACCCACTTGTGATGCTTCAGGCAGTGCCCAAAGTAACCTGTTTCAAGGCATGGGGCTTGTAGGTTTGTTTCAAATGAACAGAATGTTGGGTATAACACATATTTACCTTTGATTACACCATGCAGTGCACATATAGATGCACAGGGAACTTACCTAACCCCTTATATAGGATATTGTACATGGAGTACAAGGCTGTGTACTGTGTTTTACTTTGTGGAGAGACTACTGTTCCAGTGCCAGTGATAGCAGAGGAACAAGTAAGATACGTAACGTATCAAGATAGGCCAATTTACACTACTATATCTGACCTCCAAAAATCCTAGAGCAGCTGGGCAAATACTCACCTGCTGAATATATCCAGAATTTGTCTTTGAAATGCCTGTTGCCTTTGCTGGACTAGACTACAGCTTGCTTTCAGCCACACTAAGGAAAAGGTATAACAAGCAACTCCTATTCCCCTCTTTATTGCACTGCTTCATAAAGGAACCACTAATTTCTTCAGTAAAGGTCAACATGTCAGCTTGAGTGTCCACCTAAATCTAGAATAAAAGCTAATACACTCAAATTTTACTTGGAGAAAGCTGGGAGCTGGTATGTACATACATATGCCCAGGCCAGCCTGAAATCAGTGTACTTAGTGTGTAACCACTGCTAAATATTTGATGTCTGGAGAGTTTAGGGGAGGATTTGCCGCTTGCTTCAGAAAGAGACTGAGAAAGTAGGTCAGCAGCCTTAGCTGGCTTTTGAGCACACTCTCAATCTGACAGCTTTCCTGATGGCAAGCTCGAATCCTTGGCTCCAGGGCTGCAGGAAATTTTGCAAAGTGTCTTTCAAAGCTGATGTTTGTATATGCATGTGTGATTTTGTTTACTTCATTTATTTAATGTGATGTAATCAAGAACAGCAAATTATATTAAGATGTTTCCTTTTGTGAAAGTAAATAAATTAACTGAAGTTAGTAATTTAACTTATTAAAGTAATTTGCCTACCCAGCAGGTAGTTCATTCCAAATCCTAATGACTTGTTAAGTAGCTGAGGCAAGAGCCACCAGGAGACTTGGACACCCTTGAAACTCTGTGCTACGAGAATGAACTTGACAGTGGAGCTCACCTCTCTGACAGAAACTTTTGGACAGAAAGACTACCTCTCCCATCCTCACTTCTCTACCTCCGCCTCCTCCATATGGTCTTCATGAGACCCAGAACCAGCTTTCTGAATTGGGTCATGTAGCATAAAATAAGTTTGTGAATTTTGATAGGATTTGGCTGCAAAAGGAGATTTTTTTTCTTTTTTTTTTAAATAATCTTAGGTGCCATGGCAGCTTTGTGCTTTCAAGGACAGCCTAGCAGTAGTGGGGAGAAGCGTTAGAAAAGTACACTTCAAAGTATTGACAGGCTGCTTCTGTCCCTTTGTGGCTTTGGATTTAGATGTCTGCATGTTGGGATTTAAAATATAGTCCCCAGACAAAATTTCTCAATAAGGACCACATGGAACTACTTCTCTATGTGAATATAAAAACAAGACAATGCAGATCCAGCTTTTTTTCCAATTATTATATACTATTTTTTGAATGTAAACATTCAGGCTATCTGGGAGAGGCCCCAAGGTGGTGAGGGCTGGAGCTCCTTGAACAGAGGCTGAGAGACAAGGATGGTCCATTCCAGGGAAGAGCCTGTGGGAAGACAGTGAGGATGGGGCCAGTCTCTTCACAGCAGTGCACACTGGGAGAGGGAGAGACGAGTTGTAACATGGGAAATTCAGGCTGGATATAGAAATAAAAAGCTGTTTTCCTACTTTTCTGTCACTGTCTAACTACTTGCAATATGTTTCCCAACTCAATCCCTCATCTCACGCTGATCCTTATTTTTAAAAAGAAGGAGTGTGTTTCTCCTTGTGATGAATCTGAGCTGGTGCTGGGTGTTGCCTCAAGCTGGACCCCTGTGCATCCTGCAAGGCAAGCAGAGCTGAGAGGGATTCAGGGACAGGTGTCTGTCCCTAGCCCCACAGGGACACTGTCTACTTATGCTCATGCGTAATGACAAAAGTTTCTTGGATGTTTTAATTTATTTTTAAGTGTCAGTTCCAGAAGAAAGTGATTTGGGTAATGTGCTTACCTAATGTCACAAAAGATCACAGAAGGACAAGTTTTGAAAGCTCTTCAAGTAAAAACTTACAGTAGTGTGTAGGTGTTTAAAGAAACATAGGAAAGATGCCAGTTATTCCTGAGAGAGGTGCTTCTACTTTTGGGAACAGTGAGAGGGTGGCTGTGTTACTGAGGCAGGAAAATGGCAGATGAAAGATCTCCTTCCCAAGGTCCTGCTCAGCCCAGAGGAGATAGCATGCAGCCCAGTCAGTGATGAAGTAAACTACATCTCATGAAGACCACTTTGACCACTGCAGGTATGCATCTCCAGCCTAGAGAGATACATCCAACCTGCTATAAAAGCAACATTCAAAAACAAAACCAAATCTTTCAGACCAATATGGTCTGAGATTTCTTTTTTTCTTCATCAGCCTGAGAAGCTGCAGTGGACAAGCAGGAGTCTTTCTTAACAGAGGCACATCTGTAGTCCTTGTCACCTTGCTACCCAAGAGTAAGTGCCCACTGTGTTGTGCATCACTGGGGTTGTGGGTGCCGGCAGCTGGGAGCAGCAGGGAGGCTGTGGTTCCCAAGGTGGTGGTGGGATCTTGTCTCAGGAAAGGTGCCTGGTTACCCCAGCCGTGAAAGCCAGGAGAAGGTGGCATTAAGGATACTGCAGCCCTGAGAGCAGTGTCATCTAGGCTGGCTGACTACACTGCCCTTCTCCTGGTACAGAGCCAAAATATGAGGAGCATTTCAGCAGGCCAGAACTTGAGTAAATGCTTTGTGAGAAAGACAGGGTAAAAAGCAACTTACTTTGTCTCAGTGGGAAATCCATGTAGAAAATATCAAAGTTGGAAAATTTCTCAGAACTTGCTATTTCTTTCAGGACATTGGAAAGTTGTAACGCTCTCTGCGAAAATCAAAATATTTAATGACTGTTCATTGCTATTCATGTTGCTTTGCATGGATTCAGCGTTTGTCACTGATGTGTAGGCAGGAATTTGAAAGCTGATGTTGCCCTTTCAGCTGGGGGACCAGGGGTGAAATGAGACTCTTCATCAGAACATGGACTTGCATGAGCACCACCAGCCTTTGAACTACCCAGTTCATCTTCACAGGCTGCACTGAGGCCTCAGCTGATTTTGTAAGTTTATTACAGCATATGCTTATTTCACTAGAGACCTCTTTTAGTAGTGTCCCTACACTTAAATTAATAGTCTAAGTTTTCCGTTTTGGAACCCAGTAGTTTTCGTTCTTCTCAAAGAAATGCAAAACCTTTTCCTACAAGAGAAATGTGCTCTTTTCTTATTATCCTTGCCACTACTAAGTTGGGGGTGATAATACTTATCTATGCAGACCGAATTCCACCCTTACTTTCAGAAGTGTAAATTACCACCATTGAGCGTCTGCCTAACTGATACACCCAGTGTAATTTCTGCAGCCATAACAGAGATTAGGATCTCCTAAATATTTAAATTGTGCAGTTTGGATAATAACATAGACAATTAGTTTCAGACAGGGGCTCAGAATGATTAATTCATACCCTGCAGACATATGCATTGTTCATGGACAGAAGTTACATGTACTCTATATTCTGTATTGTTGGTATGAATATAGAAGCTGCAATATTGCAAAGGTTTAGGAATGTGCTTAATAGCCTTCTCTGAAGTCGAGAGGGACAGGGCATAAAATGAAATACATATGTAAGCTTTGGTGAAATTAAGGTCATATTATGTTGTTTAGTGAATGCAAACATTAATACAACCATACATAGAGATGACACCTTTGGTAATATTTGGTTACTGGCTCTTTTTACATGGCTGCAGGGGATTGCTGGGATTAAAAATCAGTTTGTACCATAAGAAAATAAGTGGCTGTTATTATGTGTCATTCACTTCTGCAGCCAGATTTTTAGGGTGAGTTTTAAGACATCTCTGTTCTGTCTCTTCCCATTCCTGCACTGGGCCTGAATGGTCCCTGGTCACACCATCTGGTGATTAAGTCCACAGAAATGTGTCTGAGGAAGATTAGCACAAATCCTAAATGAAAACAGGGCAAGGCTCTTGCTCTCAAGACCTGATCCCACAGCCAGAAAAATCTATGCAGCTGGCTTGTCATACCAACAGCTCACTTGATTCAAAAGCCTTTCCTTTTTTATCAGGCACATTTTCTTCTTAAAGAACATGAACCTGAACAGTTTTGTCTCAGAGAGATCACATCCCTTGAGCACAAATTTGGGTAGCTGAGAGGTTGTAACAGGAATACCTTTACAAATCCCTTAACTCAAGCATGCTGCCTCCCAGAGCCTGAGAGGCATTTGAAAGGATAAGTGTGGATGTTTCCACATCTTCTCCTTGCCTTTGGAGGAAAAAAATATTCTGATGTCTTGTCTTGGAGACAATTGGGCTTCTCTCCTCAGACAGAGGGCAGAGTGTCTGAGCATTGGGGTTATCCCATTGCAACCCCACTGAGACTTACCTCTGAGGTCAGATTCCTGAGGGTCTCATTGGGGGTCAGCCAGCCGCTGCAGGGGCTCACCTGGGCAGGCATGAGGAGAGGGGCTTCAGCAGAGGACCAAGATGAAAGGGGGGCTCCTAAGCTACAGCTTCAGACCTTACCTGGAGGCAGTCGAGGAAAGAGTAGAGTTGACTGTACGTGACATCCTTGTTCAGTTGTCCTGCAAAGCACAGAGAGCGAAATATCATGTGCCCAATGGCCAAATGTGACTTCATTCAGCACGTCTGTGCATTCCCCTGCCTTACACCCCTGGGTGGGAGGAGGCACCCCAAGAGCTCCACCACACCCCCTACCCTCAGGGTACCCACCCACCGCCAGAGCTGGGGTGCAATAGAGGTGGCAGCATCAAGGCATCCTTCCTGGTGAGGTGCCCATGTCCCCACAGTGTGCAGAGCCCCACACCTGCTTCTCCTGCATCCTTCTCCTGCCTTTCACAGGCGATTTGTCTCACATTTGGGGTTAGTCATCACAGCCTATGCCAACCTCCAAAGTGCATGACTGATATATTCCCATTAACCTGTCTTTCACCCACCAAAGAAATGCAGGGTTTGCAAAGCTGAAGGGTGCCTGTATACACTCTTAAGTTTCGCATTTACTTCACAGAGGTTGGCCTTAAAAGGGAGAAACAATTTTGCTGCCATGGAGGGAAGTGGATATGCTTGTGTGTGTGAGGAAATTCAAGCACCGAGTCAAACACCCAGCTAACATTCCCTAAAACTCACTGTGCTATGCAATAGCCTGGCTTGCTGAGAAAATTATCCATTTTCTCAATCTTTTTGCTTCTTTGATAACTACAACTAAGATGGGAATTCAATAGCCACATTTTTTTGTGTTAGTAGTATTATTGTTTGTAGTACACTGATCAGCCCATCAAACTTTTATACTTTTGCAGTATTGAAATAGGAATTTCTTATTGTTGTTTTTAGGAACTGCGAAGTATAATCTCTCCTGAGTGAAATTGGCTTCTCAGCTTGCTTTGCAGTGGCTCCCTGATACAGATGTGTTTCCTGCCTGTCACAGCTACCCATCACCCAGCAGCAGTTCCAGCTGCCCAGGAAGCAAAAGGTGGGGAGTTCAATGATCTAGGAACACTTCTGGTTATTTGGATGTTCCAGATTCCTGTAGCTTGAAGCATCAGGCCTCGGGATGGGCCGTTGTGGGGACCAGGGATTTGGCAGAAAGACAAACTGATGTCTGGTCACGGCTGACTGGCAGCCGAATGGGGAAACCTGCTCACAGCCTGTTGGAGGATGTGCCAGAAGGGATCCCTTGCTGCAAAACGTGTTGCTTAGGATTAATTGGGTTCCTCCAAGGCAAATCAGCCCCTCTGAAAATTTTCCAACTGATCCTATAGTTAATCACTCCTGATTTGGCTACGTGTTGTCTGTGATAATTAGATACCTAGTTAGAGGAACTGTTGCTGTGATAAACATGCACTCAAGGGAAGAAATGGGTTTGTGTGACTAAAAATTAATTATGACAGGTTTCCCCTGCCTTGAAAGGGGTAAGAATCTTCCTTTTATTTTTTTTTTCATTGGTACTACTATAGTGATTATGAGAGAAAAATACAGGAATAGAAATGGGAAAGATGTACGCCCATTGGTAATTACTAGGGAATCTTGGGGAAACCACAGCACAGCTGCAAGCTGTCTTACCCAGTGGTTGCCAAAATCATCTGAAGTTGTAATCTACTATTTTAATGATGTGATTTAGCTTCTCTCTCTCTTTGCTGGTGAGAACTATTATGACAACAACTTTTTGCTTGTCAGATGCAAAAAAGAATCCTTTACTCAAACACAAGTAAGTACATACTTTTGTTCTAGAAAGCCAAGGAGTGAGTGGTCTGTTAATGGTCAGAGCTACTGTGTCATTCACGCCCTGAGATGACAGGCTCCCAAAGGCAGCCTCCAAATCTCTGAAAAAATGGCCCAAAGCACTTTACACTCTGAGGGAAATGTCCCAAAACATGCCTGCACACAGTATGATGTTTCAATCATCACATATAGGTAGTGTAGGAGGTGCCAGGCACTCAGAGCTGGCAGAAAATTTATTTCTCTAATATAAAAAAAGTCTTTTGCAACCCTCTGACTTAATCTTCTGCCTTGTTCCACATCCAGTTTTACCACAACATCCACCAGTCAGTGAGTGTAAACCAAACGTCTATCTCCAACTGTAACAGCAATCAGGATGAAGTGCAGGCAGGCCGGCCACAATTTTGGGCCAAGACTGAGGTACAACAGCTTGTTTACATCACCACAACATGTGTTGAGCCTGGTTTGGAGCTGGCTGGATATGGCTAGTGGGGGAACAGAGCAGAATGGGGATCTAACCTGTCCTGCACTGGGAATGGTAAGAGCTGTCATTCCTACTTCTGCAGCACAGCCAATATCTGCCTCATATTTCTCAGATCTCCTCCAATCTGTCAGGTTTGCTTGAAGTCATCAATAGATTCATAGATTTTTCAGGGAGACAAGGCAACATGAATGGGCAGATAACCAGGAGGAACCCAGAACACCTCAAATTTACCTAGAGGATGGTATCTGTCATGCAGGTTATCCCAGAGGAAGCGACCATCTACCAAGCCTGTTAAAATCACATGGCTGCCATTTGGAAGATGGGAGTCCAGGTATCTCAGAGCTTCCACCACGTTGGAGAGCATTTCTTTGGGTGTGGTCATGTGGGCCAGCGTGTCACGTTCCCTAAAGAAGTGGATGCCAATAGGACATTGTGTCAGGAATACTGTGTCCCCAAAAGGGCACCTGAAACAGTGTCATTTCCTCTGTTTGCGGCTCTTCCACATTAAGTCAGCTGAATAAAACATTAGAAAAATGCTGTGATGTCTCTCACTTGTCATTGCCAAAATCAGACGTGATATAAAAACCTCCTTCCCTCAGCGCACCCCATCTCTCTACTAAAAACAGACAAATGTATCCCTTTTTTATAGACTCCTGTTGTGGGTTAACCCCAGTAGGCAGCTGAGCATCAAACAGTTGCTCACCTGCTTTCCTTCCTCCCCTTCCTCCCCAGTGAGACAGGGGAAGAAGAGAGAATAAAAGCAAGAAAATTTGGGTGTCAAGATAAAAAGCCAAACAAAAGCAATTATTGTTCAGTAAGTGACAAAGAAGTAGAAGAGAGAAAGCAAGCAAAGAAGTGATGCAGAAGTAATCCCTCATCACAGCTGGGTGAAAGTAGGACCACTTTCTGCATGGGTTCCTGTGCATATCTTACCTTCAACATGCTCTTTGATTATGCAAAGTAGGAATATCTAGGGTAGCTTTGTCTCTCACATGTCCTACACCCCTTGCTACAGCTCTCCTGAAGGGCAGGAGAGGGGTCTGGACCAATGTGTGAGCCTGGAGAGAGGTGATACCTAAGATTAAAATAGTTCATTGGGGTACAGGAGCTGTGTCAGTGTTCCACATGGACTGAATGCCCACATTTTGTGACTCATTGTCAGGCGTGAACCTCTTCAAACCAGATTCCCCAGCTTAAGTTTATCCTTCCCCTCTTGTATTTAGCTGTAAATGCTGCAGGAGTGTGGGGGAAAATTAAATCCTAAAGTTGAAATACATTTCAATTTATATAAGAAAAACAATCAAGCAAAACCACCCCAGGCTGCCTGGAGAACACTGCTCTAGTTATGTTATTATAGCAGCCATTTTATTACAGAAGAAGCGTTCATGCACTCTCCCGCCTGGGAGCTACTGCTGTGGTCTCCTGGTCCACGTGTCTGTAACAGGGGCTGACAGCCAGGGGGGGATCACAGCCCTGAGAAGGGTGTCCCATCCCATCAAGAGAGGATCCATCCACCTCGGGAAGCAGAGTCTTGTGACAGTTTTCATTCCATCTTGGTGGTGTGGCTCAGCTGACCAAGGTGTTCAGAGAGAAAGGACAAGAAGAAAGACAGGGAATCTCCTTCCAAGCAAGAAGGTTGTACTAATGACCACCCTCATCGTTTTAATGGTTCCCATATTTTGTCCTCTAACTTGTGCTCTTGGCTTGTAGAAAAGCAATCACCTTAGCGGCCAGAAGGTCCATCCAGGTCCTTTCCTTAGGAAGGTCCTTTCATACCTTTCTTGGCTTCCCAGGGGTAAGAGAAGGGAAAACTTGATGCTTGCAGTGCTGAGCAAGCTGCTGGTGAATTGGGTCAGATTCCTTGTCAGTGAACACCATAGAAGCAGAAGCTTTCCAAGACATTGTTGTTCTGTCTTGAGGCATACAAAATATTTGGATTCAAGAGGAGGAGGGGGTGCTGACTCCTATATGGGAGAACCATGTTCTTTTAGAAGGATTTAAGATTCTTCAGTGAGCTGCATTTTGCACACATAATAATAATTGAGTGAGTTTCCTGGGCCCAGAAATTTATCTTAATGTAGTATGCGCTGCTGAAGTGTTTGAGACTTTCTAGCGGGGAGAATTGAAAACAGCATTAGGATTCAGGTATATCCTTATGACAGCCACCAAATCAAGCTACTTTTGAGATAAGACTGTGGATTTGCTCTGAAATTACTTCATTTCGCCTACAGGTGTTGCAACACTTGATTTCAAAATACTGGTCTGATGTAAGGCCTCTACCACAAGTAAACATGTCAGCATAAGCCAAAATTAATCTGACATTCATAATTCCACTTGTCAAAGTGTTGAAGTCATGCAGATATGTCAGTGTATTTCTTCACATTTCCTTTCTGTGCCAGAAATTAAATCTGAATGGGAAGGAAGCAACCTTGTAGGCACATTCAATTTTGGTGCTGCCACATGCTCCAGGGTGCCTGGGTGAACACCAGGGCCTGTTGTAGTACCCTCACCTCATTCCCCTGGGCTCACTGTGATGCCTTGAGAGGCTGACCTAGAGCAGAGACTAGACAGAATTAAAGAATAAAGTAGGTATTTCTTTAAAAGGCCTTAAAGGATACACTTTGGGCAGTACAAGAGCCTGGCCAGGACTACACCCAAGATGGACCCAAAATGGTCGCAAAATGTGTGACTGGTCACAAGGTTTCACACTTAATAAGTTTTGGTCCATTTG
>VXBB01023408.1:0-30516 GCA_013399915.1 Illadopsis cleaveri
GAGAGGTGGGATTTAAGACTTCCTACAACAGAAACACTGGATGTGCAAGAGCTCTGTTTTCCACCCCTCACACCCTGCCAGCTCAACACCCGGATTTGCTGCTCCCTAGCAGTGACCTCACATCTCTGCAGCACCTTTCCATCCGGGAATGGTGTGGAAAAGAGTGGCAAGCCCCTGGGGATGTGATGAGATGAATTTTCCACATCAGCCCTCTCTTGCTGTGTTATTTCCTCCCGTTGTGAGATGCTGTGCTGGGATCCCTTTCAGTGGGGTTTGTTACTGAGTGAAACGTTGAGGTTTTTTCTGCTTTTTGGTCCTGGTTTTGTGGCACTGAAGCCTGTGCTTTATTGAAAAAATATGGTCAATCCTGCCATTTTCTCAGGAGCTGCTCAGATACCTGAAGTTAAATAGGTTTATATTTCCCAGGTACCTTCGGCTGTAATTACTATGTAAAATACTTCCTTCCTTTTCAGTCTCATGGGAATGATCTATTATTTGATTTCTGGTATCTCCTTAGTTTGGTTAATTCCTGCTATTCCCCTTCATGTCCCCTTGAATACTAAAAAGAGTCTAATGTTAAGTACTTGAGAGAATCAGAAAAAAGTTTGGGGATATTTAAAAGCCATCATGCATTGCTGCCCTCACTCAATTAAGGCTCTTTTTTGGGTGATCTTTTCTTCCCTCTTTTTTTTTCTTTTCTTTTTTTATTTTTTTTTAATTTTTTTTTTTTTTTTTTTACTGTGCTNTTTTTTTTTTTTTTTTTTTTTTTTTTTTTTTTTTTTTTTTTTGCTAACTGTGCTGCTGCTTTCTCACTGCCAAGCTCACAAAGGAACGCCAAGAAATCAGCCAGCCAAGCAGATAAGGAATCTGATGTAGAGCACAAAGGTTTAATAAATACAGAGAGCTTGAAAAAAATGGGTTGCAAAATGGTGGGAAGTTGCTAAGGTGAAGAGAAAGGGGATTTGGAATGGGATTACAAAGGGGAAACCCTTTTCTGAAGAGAAATAAAATACCTTGGTCTCTAGAAAATATTTAATTCAGGGCAATTACAGAGAAGGAATAAGAACTTGCATTAGGTAAATGGGAAGACCTTACAGCCAGTGGACTTTCTGCAGAGCCCATTGCAAAGCTGTGTCCTGTGCATTTAAGTTGTGATTTTCTCATTGTTTTCTGATCTCTGTCACATGAGGAATAACAGGGAAGAGCTCCAACGCAGGAAAGCTTTTAACAAACTGTGGTAGGTAGGACTTGCAGGGTCTAGCTGGCTGCTGGCCCTCATGGTGGCTTTGCTCTCCACGTCTGCGTAATTGAGCTTCTTTCTGGCTGTTAGAAGAGAGACATTCATTAATTAAAATGCAGTTAACTCCAGCCTCATTAGACCGGATCGTATTTCAGTGTTCTCCGGAACACAGGCAGAGGTGGGACTTGTACTTCTTTAATTACAAATGCAAAATGCCACCGGGTGGTCGCTCTCGGGTACAGACAGTGCCTTACAGCGTTTGTCCTCGTGGAACGTGAAACCATCCCCCAGATCCATCCTAATGACTCCATCAGCCACTCTGCCACCCCAGACAGGGCTGGCTACAAGGGACAGGGTCTCTCTGTCCACCCTTTGCCCTGGCAGTGCTGATCCCTCCTGGCAATGCCTTCCCCTTCTCCCGGCAGCGTGGAAGGGATGCGGAGCTGTTCTCAGTGAACCACAAGGCTTGAGGGTTCCTGTGTCATTTCATTGTGTTGATAAAAACTAATGAACCATGTAGCTCTTTTTTCTCAAGTATTCAGCTCTGGCTGCTTTCTGGAAATGGTGAAGGATGTGGAGCTGCTGGAGCCAGTCCAGGGGAGGGCATGAAGATATTCCAAGGGCTGGAGCAGCTCTGCCCTGGATACAGGCTTAGAGAGGTGGGACTGTTCACCCTGGAGAAGAGAAATCTCCAGGGACATCTCTGAGCTCCTTGCAATACCTAAGGTGCTCAAGGAGACCTGGAGGGGGGCTTTGGACAAGGGTCTGGAGTGACAGAACAAGGGAGAATCGGTTCAACCTGACAGAGGGCAGGTTTAGATGGATACTGGGAAGAAATTCTTTGTGAGGGAGGTTAAGGCCATGGCACAGGCTGCCCAGAGAAGCTGTGGCTGCCGCATCCCTGGAGGTGTCCCAGGCCACTTGGACAGGGCTGCGAGCAACCTGGGATAGTGGAAAGCAGGGGGGATGGAATGACACGATCATGAGGTTTATTTCTAACCCAAACCATTCTAGGATTCTTTGACTGGGCTGCTGAACCCAGCCAAAGGAAGAGCGACATTGCCAAGGTTAAGTGAAAAAGGGGATTAAAACCACCTGTGTTTGCACTTTAAATCCCTTCAAACATCAATTAAGATTGTTCTGATAACGACCCGGTAGGGCTCAAACAGCTGCTGAGCGCCGTTCCCCGGGTGTATCTCTGGGTAAGATCACAAAGGAACCTTTGTTCTTCAGTCGTGGCTGAAATCTGAATCTCAGCGAGTGCAGCTCAGAGGGGGACATGTGCTGGCACCGGGAGCCGCAGTGTGGGGCTTGTTTTCAAAAAAATGGGAGACGCCGAGTAGAGGTTCCCGTACACAGTAACTCTACCTACACCCAGAACTGAGGCATCTGCCCAGGGATTCCACATTCACTGGCTGGGAGGGAAATCTAATCAGGGCTTGCTAATTTTCGTGAAGTCAAACACCTGGGATTCACTTCAGACTCGCATTTTCCTGGAATAATTCAACACAAACACTGTATATTTATACACAGGCACTTGACTTTTCTGTTGTTTGATGAGACTACAATTTGTCTTCCCCTTGTGGTTCCTGCAATCCTTCATCTCCTGCGGTTTGCAGTTGAATTACCAACTTCTACCCCAGGAATATTCATCTGTTATGTTTTGGATATTGTTTTTCTTCAAAGGAAAGCAAACAATGCTAGTTTAAGCCAGCCCTCTTCCCAGGCAGATTTTATTGGAACCAAGTCCTGCCTCAAACCAGAATCCAACCTCATCTCCATTGTTGTGTATCTCTATTATTTCTCTCCTTGTCATTGCTTTTCTACTTCTTATTACTATGCAGCTCTCAATCTTGAGCAACATCATTCAGAACTACACAGAAGTCACATACTGCTGCTTTTCTATTTATATCTGCTTGTTACCTAATCCCAATCAGCTCTCTACTGAACATCTGCTTTTACCTGGTCTGACAGGTGTACTTTTAAGCTGTAAATATTGCAAATCAGGGATGCAGAATTTTTCTTATTCTGTGAATCTGATCAAGGTCCTTTTCTAATGTGTCCCTGAACATCTGAATCCTCCCTTTCTCCCAACAACCTCCAGTGCTGTTTTTGGCTAAGATAAACCAGACAGTGCTGTTTGGAGTCACTCTCTAGATGTTTTTCCATCTCATCCAGTGGCTAGGGTAGGATGGCGAGTTGGGTTGTGCAGACAACCCACTGCACCTTCCCCTGCTGCTGTCCAGCCTGGATCATGGCAGGTTGGATGCCCCGTGGGATCCATCCTTTGCCATGCCATGTGATTCTCCATGCAGTAGGGATAAAAAGCTCAGCACTAGGGAACCCCAGGTGCTGCAGCAGTGATACTTTTGGGAGAAACACAGAGCTGTGCATGGCCAGCTTGATGTCTGCACTGGTGTGAGCACCAGGCCTGAGCCCAGTGCCACGACCAGTGCTCACCCTGGCTGGGACACTGAGTCAAGGAGCTTTGCAAGGATCTTTTGTCTTGGAAAAGCTCTCTAAGTTCATGGAATCCAACCATTCCACCAGCACTGCCAAGCTCACCAGTAAACCATGTCCCCAGGTGCCACATCCACATTTCTTTTCAATCCCTCCAGAGATGGTGAATCCAGTGCCCTGGGCAGCCTGTGCCAGTGCTGGACAACCCTTTTGGTGAAGAAATTTTCCTAATATCCAATCTAAGCCTCCACTGGTGCAACCTGAGGCCGTTTCCTCTTGTCCTGTTAGTTGTTACCTGAGAGAAGACACTGTGCACACACGGACTCAGGGGCAGATGGGCATGTGGCATGGAAATTCCCTTTGACTCCTCAAGCAGAAACCCATGAGGATGGTCCTTTTTTTTTGCACAGCAGGTAGAAACTGAAGCAGTGACATGTATCTCAACCAGAGAGAAATCTGGAGGTAGGGGGAGAAAGATGCTTTGGAAGGGGATCAAACTTGCTGCCACGCTTTCCCCTGTGAGCAAGTCCAGTTTATTTCTCTTTCTCTCTCTCTTTTTTTTTTCTTTTTTTTTTCTTTTAGTGCTGTGTTATTCCTCCGTGGGCAGGAGGCTGCAGACATTTCAATTTTCTTCAAGTCCTTGTTTCAAAAAGGGCCCAAAATATGTTCTCTTCTCAGAGGCAGTAAACAGCAAGTGCACAATGGCAGCTTCTCTAAGCCTCTCTTCTCCTGTCTCAGGGAGAAAGGAATTCTCCAAGCCCTAGAGCCTGACTCACTCGCTGTGTGAGCATGAATTAACCAGGAATGTTCGAGAATTATTCCTGAATAATTCATGAACCTGAATTAATCATGCATTTTCATGAATTATTCATGAATAACTCATGGAAATGCAAGGTTTATTCATGCTCCAAAAAACCCAAGGCTTTTTCTCTTCTCTTCTGCTCTCTCTCCCTGTAAGAAACAGACCTGAAACAAGCTAAGGAAAAAAAAATATGTATATGGGAAAAAAACAAGAATAATAATACTGAAACAAAACAACCAGGAAAAAAGAAAGCAAAAGCTTTTTTTTATTTTCCTTTGCAGTGGGGACAGCAGGTGGGAGCTTTCCAAGCCAGACAAAGGAGTCTTGACAAGGAACTGGGGAAGGGACAAGCCCAAGGCAAGGAAGTGTCCGGTCACCTCCTCACCTGGAACAGGCAGCAGAGACCTGGAGAGACAGGAGACATCTTGCACCACTCAACACCTGGAGCAGTGCTAACCAGGCAAGGAGCAGCTCTGTTGCTATCAGGATTGTGATCTCTCTCTTTTTTTTCCTCTCTCTGTTTGTGTGTTCGTGTAGTTTTGTTGCATTCGTAAGGGTAAATGAACAACTGGTTTGGGGAAGGAAGATCAGTGTGGTTTCTTTAAATGTTAAAGGAAAACCCCTCCAGGGAGCTGTTTGGGCTGGGGTTGTTTGCTGTTTGGAATGCGGAGCTCTGTTTCTGAGAGGGAGAGGGCTCAGCTATGCATTTATCCCAGTTTCTGCTCTGTAGCCTTCCCTGTGTTTGAGAGAGGGCTGGGAGCAGCTGCCTGCTGCAGGGAATGGGATGTGGGGAGACAGGCACTCAGATAATTTGTATATGGAGCTTTCTGATAAAAATCAGTGCCAGGGTGTGTATCAGTCAGGAGAAAAGGGCTGGAGAAAACCAAGTGTGAGACTGTGCCAGCAGGGCAGACTGGCAGGTTTGGGGAGAGTTACGGTTCCTGCAGGGAGCTTTGCTGCAGCTGATGGTGGTGGAAGTGGGGAAGGAGAAAGTTCTCCAGGTGAACTTGAACCTTCCAAGTGAGAGGCATCAAATCCAGGCAGGACTTTAATTGGGGTGTTGGAGACAAAACAAGAAACTGGAATAAATTGGGTTCTAGCTGCCTTTCATGCCAGCTTGTCTCTGCTCCAACTCTCCTCTGTCTGCCCCAGCTCCCTCCCATCTTCTTTGGACACCATGGCTGTTCTCCACCTGGTGCCCAGCACATGGGCTCAGCCCTGTCCCCAGAACCCTTCTGCCAAATCCTGCAGATTGCTCTGCCCTTAGGAGCTGGAAAGAAACCCCTCCTGAGCTCAGCAGCCCTCATCTCCTCAGCTGCTCCTCTGGCATGGGAGGTTTTGGAAATCACCACCAGCCTGGCTCTCCAGCTTCTACAGTGATTGAAGTCTGCAGCTCCAGGAGCAGAAAGAGGCATCTCAGTGGGCAGAGCAGTGGGCCAGGACTTAGGATCCAGCTCCTTGCAGCTTTGTTGCTTGACTGCCGTAGACATATCTATCACTGCTCCATGCCTCAGTTTCCCCATGGGTGAAATACTGGGAATTTTCTGTTCTCCTTATCAAAGCATTTTGATGTTTACTGGGGGAAATAATTGTGCAGGCAAAGGAATGATCATTTGCTGGAATACCCCCGGGTCTTTTTCAGTCTCTCCTCTGCACTGCCTTGATATCACACAGACACAGCCCTGCACTGAAGCAGACTGCTGTAGATCCACTGAAGTCATTTGAGCTGTGATATTTCACAGGGCCAGAGGAACCAGCCTGTGTTTTCTTGGTGGCTTGTTCAGAGTCTGCTCAAAGTGTCTGCTGTGAGGGCTGGCCCTGCCTGATCCCAGGCGAGACCTGGCATGGCTGTCACTGCAAAGGACACTTGGATGCACTAAAGGCACGTGTGGCTGTGTTCAGTCAGACCCAACACAGCCTCCCAGCGAAGGGCTTTAGGATGAGACAAGCTCAGAAGGGTGGGAATGGGAACAGAGAAATAACTGGTAGAGAAAACACAGGGCCAAGTATTTTATATCTGCAGGTTGTGCTGCCGCAGGTAAAGCACCGCCTGTGAACACTCCCAACCACAGGAGAGCCCAAACCCCTGCAGGGACATTCCCACACTGCTCCCTCTGCTCCAGCCCTGATGTCAGCCAAGCTCTACGTGCTCATCAGCTGGCCTGACGGCAGCCGGGTCATCAACATCGAGAACATCAAGGAGCCCCGCAAGCCCTTCCACCTCTACACCGTGGGGGAGCAGGTCCTGGCCCGCTGCCCTGGCTTCAGCGGGCTCTACTGGGGCGTGGTGGAAGGCATAAGTGGTAAGTGACACCCCCCTGGCCTGGGTTTGCAATCTGAGGCTGCTCAGGAGAAACCTTCCAAGAAGGAGTTTAGTTGCTGAAAGATCTTCTCTTCCTACAGAGCATAAAGATATTTTGGAGAGGAAGCTGCTGGAAGATCGACAGCTCCTGGAGAAGTTAAGTGAGTAAGGGATTTTGAACGTTTCACCTTGCTACTTCTGTGGGGCTTTTCGGGTTGGGAGGATGCTGAGCATATTGTTGTCCCATCATGAATTTCACATCACTGCAACCAGTGTACAAAGCACTGAGTGGAAGATACACAACATTGCTGCTCCATTGCACATCCTGAGTGTCTCCCTTCCTTTCAGAAGAAGAACCAACTGTCCACAGCATGGTGCCATCCCCACCAAAAAAATCCAGGAAAACCTTTCCAAAATGGGCCCCAGGGAATGCATCCAGGAAATACCCCAGTGACAAGACCTATCCTGCAAAGCCACTGCTGAGGGTGGCTGAGGCCAGCCTGTCCCATGATGCCAGCGGCTCCTCCATCCTCAAGGACAGACGTGTCCTGGGAAACCCCCGCTCACTGGCAGCTGCCCCCCACCCAGCCAGTGCCTTCACACCTCCATCCACCTTCATCACCATGGCCATGCCAGGGCCAGGGACTTCCCAGGGTGAAGAGGACATGGTTGGTCCAGCTGCCAGAGGTAACCTTGAGTTCTGGCTCTGCTGCCTGGTCCTGACTGACAGGGTGGGATGGGAACTTGCAGAGCAGCCAGAAACCTCTGCTTTGCACTGGGGCTGTATGGGCTTTGTCTCAGGGCTACAGAGGTTGGAGATGGCATTTCCTGGTCTTGTCCACCTGGGAGATCTCCTCCAGGAGGGCTGTCTGCAGGGAGATGCCTGTATGGAGTGTATGGTCTCTGCTCTGTCGGGCACCAGCTTTGTCTCCTGGGCCAGCAGTTCTCTCCCCTAAAGCCAAAAGACAATCTGAATGAATGCCTGCCTGAATAACTGAAATTCCCAAAAGCCCTGTGTCTCCATTAGTCAAGCCTTCTCAGATTTGCCTATTACCCTATTTTCCCACCCACTACTACACCCATTAAATGCACTTATGAAAATATGCTAGTGTCTTATTTACCTGCTGACTAACAGCAGCATCCAGAGACATGTTGGCTCTGCTTGCCTTGCCCCCACCATATCTTTTGCACTGGGAGCAGAAGCCCTTGAGATGCCACCTTTGTCTAATAACAAATCCCCATTGATCAGTCCTGGAGAGCCTGTCTGGATGACTGTTTATGCAAATGGGATAACATGTTGCCATGCAATCCAGCAGGGGTGCTTAGATAATCTCTGCTGGAGACAGAGGGATTCAGGACCTTTTCAACAGCTGATTCTTCACCTTGCCTCCCACCCCTGCTGCAGATTACGTTGCCCTTCCAATGAAGAGGAAGTCAGATGGCATCTTGTCCCCGTGCCAGCAGCAGATCTGTCTGAACAGGTAACACCTGAAAGCACAGTCAGGACCCTGAATGTGTCACACCACACATACTGATTTCTGATCTCTGTCTCCTTTCTCTGGCTGTGCTTGCTTTGAGTAGATGCTCATGGAGGTTAAACCCAAAGCACAGAAGATAACAGGAGTTTGTGTGGGCACATGCAGCAGAGAAATGAGTCTGTGTTCTGAGATCCTGATTCCATGGCGGGTCAGTGGGAGGTTCCCCATATCTGTGTGCCAGGGGGATGCACAGGAGCTTGTCCACATGAAAAACCCTCATCTTCCCCCTCAATTGATTTTATTCTAGTTGCAAATGAAACCAGAATTGACTTTGCTTTGAATTCCAGATAATTCTCAGGAAAGAATATGAGCACAATGCTGTTTGTGGCAGTGCTATTTAGCTTGCTTGTTTCTTCCAGCCGTGAAGAGCGAAAGATTGATGCTTTGCAAGAGATGGATGGCTTCGAGAGAGTTCACAAAAATTTCAGTCCTGGTGAGGTGGAAAGGTAATTAGCAAAAGGAGGCACTTGTTCCTAACTGTTTTTTCCTCCTCACTACAAGAGTGAGCAGTGAGATCACAGGTGAGTGGCAAAGTGGGGCAATTTTAAACCCCAAAGTTGTTGAGTCTCTTTACAATTGAGCCAGGTGTTTCTGATTGTAGGGCTTGGATTTAGAGATGCAAGAAGGCTCTAAAACAGTACAGAAACTACAAAGCTCTTGCCTATAACAACCAAAACATGGTTGTGTGTTCTTTGGTTTATTGCTCATTACTTTGATGACCGGTATCCAGTGATAAAGTGATGCTAGGGACAGTTTTTGTGCAAAGAAATGGGTGCCAAAAAAATTCAAGTTATTGTTCTTGTATTGTCATTTCCCACAAGTCTGTTGTTTAATACCACAAATATGTGTGTCCTGGGACTTGCAAGACAGGCTTTATGTCTTTCCTTACAACTGAGAAGAAAATTGAGCATCAAAGTCTCCATGTATGCATGCCAAGGGGGCATTGAGGGCTAAACTGAACATCCCTGAGCACTGAAAAGTCCAGACCATGACATTTTCTCTCCTGCCTTATTCCTCACCCAGGAATGGCTGTAAGGGTGGATACTCTGTCAGAGAAGTTGTCCTGCCCTTCTTGCAGAAGGCATCTAATCACTGCTTGGGTGGTGGAGTGACCTCCACAGTGAGGACATGGTGTCTTCTTGACTTTACACAAGCAACTTTAATTTTTCAGGGCAGAGAAGATAGAGCAGCTGGAGAGGATGGTGTTGGACCTCCAACAGGACGTCCTCTCTCTGAAGAAGAAGGTGCAGAGGCTGGAATCCCTGTCCTTCCAGGAGGAACCCCATCGACAGCCATGTGAGGTGGTGGAGCTCTTCAATGGCTACACCAAGGAGCAGCTCAAAGAGACCATCAGGTTTGACCAGAAAATCAGCACAGCCTGCAAGACTCTGCTCTACAAACTCTTCACCTCTGACTACATCCAGAGCCACTCCATCACGGGGCGCAGGGGAAACACCTTCCGGGAGGCCAAGCCCATGATGGACGAACGCTGCATCAAAATCATCAGGGTGCTGCTGAAGCAGAAGTTTGGGGATCACCTCAGTGACACTGTGATCACAGAGAAGATCCAGAATGTGCAGAAAGCCCTGAGGCAGAAGTTCAAGACAGAATGTCTCTGAGGCCTGGGGGATTTGGTGTCTCCTCCTGCCGTTCCCGTGTGTGTCCCTGAGCAGCCTTCCCAGGAAAGATGAGCTGAGCAGCTGCTGCTCAGTAGATTTCCCCCAGGGAGCCAATCCAAGTGACCCACGTGCTAAACACAGCTTAAACACTGCCAAACCTCTGCCTGCATTAGCCTAGCAGGAATTTGGCCCAGCTTGGCTTGGTTTTTGCACTCTACAAGTTCTTCCCCATCTAGTCTGTGTGCAAACCTCACTGTGGGTGCATGAAATCACCTCTGTGACTCTGCTGATGTGCTCAAAGGCTTCAGGGCTCCATTTGAGTCTGAGAATGGGTCAGGAAAGTAGCCCTGTTCCACACTGCAGAAATGTTGGCTTTGGGATAGGGGATCCAGCTGCAGACAGACTGTGTCACCCAAGGTGGCTTCTCTGTGCCTCTGGTTGCCTCGTTCTGCCTGTGGGACAGTATTTACTCTTTCCTCACAGTGAATATTTTGTTTCCAGCAGTAGCAGAAAGGCAGACTCATTAAAATGACACTTTAAAACATTCAGAAAAAGATAACTTGATTTTTTTCCATCTACTTTAATGTAGCTATATGGAAGAGTTGTCTTCTCCAACAAAAGCGTGCTGAACAAGAGAAGGGGTCACCCATGGAAGTTACATTAATTTTCCTTTCAAGATCAGATTATTTCCATACAGGAAAAATCCCTTACATTTTTATGACACAAGAGTGAGGGATGGAGGACAAAATATGGCCCAACTTTCCTTCAAAGATGTACATATTGTGGACACTGTCACTAATATTTAAATACAGTATTTTTATCCTAGATAAGAAATGCTAACTACAGGCAGACACATTGCTGAGAGTCTATAAAGAAGGTGTAGAAAAATACATCTTTTCCTAAATAATTCAGAGCTGGAGTGTGGGTGGGTTAAAATTGTTCTAAGTGTTAAAAGAATGAGATGCTGACACCAGTCCAGCACTTAACAGAAGTGCTGCAAAATACCAAACATTCCCTTTTACTGAGGCTTCTCAGACAAGAGATTGGTTTTCTCAGCTTAATTTTTAAATTATTCAGGAAAAGAAATGCCAATGGGTTTGCATTAATCAAAACATTTGGTTTAATTTATATGTTTTGTTGTGTTTTCAAGTATTTAATTTCCTCACAGAGAAAATGAGAAATACATGAGAAATAACAATGCAAAATAAATGTATTGGAGAAACAAGGAGCTGTTTTAAAAGGGAAAATAAAAGAAAGGTGTTATTCTCAGAATTTTTCTCCACCTTCAGCCTTTTTTTTTTTTTGAGCTTATCCATTTAAGTAGGGTTAATGCTGTGATGCATTTTGGTTTTTGAGAGAGATAGGCTTGCCAATGTTTCTGGCACTATTTTCATCAGATGTCTCTAACAGTCATGCTAAACTGCAGAAGTAACAACTAAAGATATTCCTTCTGTTTTCCCAGTGCAAATGCTTTTCCTAACTATTGTGCAAACACATTGGTGATGATTTCTCCTTCGTAGGGACCTTGACCTGAGCAGCAGCTGGAGCAGGTCTGCTGTGATCCCTTAGAGCTGGGAGTGCAGCCAGTACTGGAAAATACACTGAAACTGAGCAGAACTGCCCCAAATCCTCCTCAGTGCAGAAACACACCTTGAAATACACCAGCTCTGCCAGAAACCTGGAACCTTCCCACCTCAGGCCTTAGGTTGGAATCACTGCTCAGGGTGACACCCCCAGTGATGTTTTTAATATTGACTTATCAAAGAGAAGATTAAGGAGGCATAACCAGCCTTATCCCGCAGAACCTTAAAGCTCATCCAGTTCCACCCTCCTCCCATGGGCAGGGACACTCTCCACTACACCAGGCTGCTCCAAGCCCTGTCCAACACTTCCAGGGGTGGGGCAGCCACAGCTTCTCCGGGCACCCTGTGCCAGCATCTCTCTCAATCTCCCCTCCCAATGTTCATCACATCCCTCACCAAGCTGCAGCCTGGAAAGCTGGCTCACAAATGTTATTTATTAAAATAAGTGCTGCTGCTGTCCTCCCCCACTGAGCCCCCTCTGGCGAGCTGCAGATCATTCCTGTGAGCAAAGGGAGAAAAAAGAGCCAGGGAATGGACTTGCTGCGGGGCGCCACGGCCCCCGAAATGCGCCGGCTCTAATCAGCTCCCCGAGAAGCAGATGAGCTGGATGACCTTTCTGCTTGAAGAGCCCTTTGGTGGCTCCCTCAGAGGTAACTTCCCAGCCTAACACGCTTGCTGGTTTTCAGGAGTGCTCCTGGTAAGTGGGCTGATGGATGATCTGCGGCTCTGTGTGCAGCACAGCCACAGCACTAATGAGACACCGCTCAAATGGGCCCTTCTCGGCTGTAAAAGTTGTCCTCAGATACTCTCAAAGGCTTTGATATGGCAGAGAGGGTTGTAGAAAGGCAAGGCAGGCGGCTTTTCGTCAAACTTCATTTTTTAAAGTGTTTGTGAGCCGGAGGCAGCATTTGCAGGCTAATTGGGAGCACTGGCAGCCACCGGCGATCAAACGTCAGCACAAGGATGCCGATGCTCTCACCTCCCCGAACTCTCCAGCTCCGGCTAATCAGCCTCGAGAGGGAGGATCACACGGCACTGGCATGTGACATTCCCTAGGGGATGCAGGGGTCAGGGCAGATAGCAGAGGAGGAGGAAGGCTTGTGCCAGAACCACTTCACTCGGGGGTGTTCAAAGCCTGTGTCTCTGTCTAAGCAGTGAAGGGCAGCTCCATCGAATGGAATTAACTTCCCACTTTAAACGAATTACCAGGAAAAAGTGGACAGCACTTGCTGTTGAGATTAATTACTCTGCTGAATCTGCAGCATCTTGTTAAAAATGATGCTCCTGCTCAGCTTCTGGGTGAGGTGGGTGCAGGAGGGTGTGGACAGCAAAAATGAGCACCAAAACTCAGGGGAGGTCTCCAAAGAGGTGTTGCATTTGGTTCAAAGGCAAGAGAAATGCTGCTTGTCAACATCTGCAAATGCAGGACAGGAATGGAACATCCAGTCCTCTCTCCCTCCAGGAGCTGGGGCAGCAGGGCTGACCTCAGATTTGATTCAGCCGGGGTGTGCAGGGCCCTCAGTGGGCTGTGGGGCTCTCTGAGGGCCCTCGGTCCCCAGCACCCCAAAACACTGCAATGACACCCCCACCACCTGGTTACACCTCTGTTGTTTCCTTAGGAACCAGCTGAAAGCTGCATGTTACCCACTGGCAGCAATACACAGGTTTTCAGGGAAGGATGGGAACCTTTCCACCCTGCTCTGTATCAACCTTTACATTTTCAGCTGGGCCAACATGAGGCTTCTGACATTTCATAAAAATGATAGAATTGAATTGGAAGGGACCACTAAAGGTCTTCTAGTTTCAACCCCCTGGAATGAGCAGGAACATCATTAACTAGATCAGGCTGTTTAAAGCCCCATCCAACCTGACTGTGATTGTTTCCAGGGATAGTGCATCAACAGCTTTTCTGGACAACCTGTGCCAGTGTTTTTTTGGGTTTTTTTTGGTTTTTTTTTGGTTTTTTTTGTTTTTTTTTTTTTTAAATTCCAGTTGTAGAGGTGCTGCTGACAGCATGATTTCTTGTGGGGAAAAAAAAAATCCAGCCCAAACAAGAGAGAGATTCGTTGGTGTTTAACCCCATTTATTTAAAATTAATTTCCTTGACTATGCCAGGGGGATTCCATGTGCAGTACAGGCAGATTTTAATTTTCCCGTTACGTGGTCTGTAGTTCTCACTTACTGCTGAGTCTCTCAATGCCTGCACTGTGTGCATCCCTCAGAAACCAAAACACATTCACTTAATGACATGCAGACTGTGAGTATCAGATAAAGGAATGATGTTAAAATAGAGCTGAATCCCTCCCTGGGTTTTAATCGAGGCTTACAAAGCCTGGCTGCCTTTACATGAGTCTGCCTGGTGTTCCAATCAGGTTGGATGCACTTGGAAAAATCTTCTGCACAGGAGTGAAAGTGTCTTTGGTTTGATATCCTCCATCAGGCAGCTGCAGGAACAGGGAGATCTCAGCTGGGGGGTGAAAGAAATACCAGAAGGACAAGCCTTGGCCTGTATGAGCTCGGAGTTGTGTGTCATTTCCTACTGTCACCCACACACAAATACTCTGTGTCACAGGAAGATTTTTTTTGTTGTTGTTCTGCTAAATCTTTGTCTTGTTTGGTTTCAAAAAGCCCGTTAAAAAAAAAACAACAACAACCCACACAGAGTGTGAGAGATATATGTGTGTTCTTTTTGCACTTCTGCACTATTTTTTTATAAAAGTAAGTTTTTATATAATTTTACTTTCTTCTTGAAATAATATCTGTGATTTTTTTTTTTTTTTTTTGAGTGCATTCCCATGCCTGGTAAGTGTGCAAATACATCAGATTTTATAATTTAAGCAGGCTTTTATATCTCTGCCTCAGTCCTATATTCATTACACTTCACGTTAACCAGTATTTCTCTGTCTGCAGTACATAATTACATTATTCCAACTCGTATCTCTCCATCTCCCCCACCTTTTCAGAGCTGCATGGAACTGGGGAGATCATTATTAAAACACAGAAAGCACAGAAATAAAATTAACCAGAGCACCAGTTCTCTGTGTGCTGAATACACTGAGGAAATAAAAGGGCCTTCCACTCCTAATAAAATCTGGATGTGAATTGCCTCATAAAATCTTGGATGAATTATACTCGGGGGCCAAAAAGAGAGGAGAGAGGAGAGAGAGAGCTTGGAGCCCTTCACCAGCAGGGTGCTCTCCCTGCCCTGGTGTGAAGCTCAGTGCCAGGAAAGCCTTGGAATCAGGTGAGATGTTCTGCTCAGGGGGTGAGCTTCAGGCCTTGATGAAACACTTGAGTCACAGGGCCACAGGCTGGTAAAGTCCCTCCCAGTGAAATATTAGTCCTACGGAAATTGCTGGAGCTCTTCCTGCTGCCTCCTGAGGTCTCAACCCTCACTTTGGTTCTTGCCCAAGTCCCTGGACGGTGGAGGAAGGACCCTGCAGAGGTGTGGTGACTTCTCAGCCCTGCTCTTGCCCCACTCTGCTCTCCCAGGGTCCCAGGAAGGTTTTAGGATATGGACATGGCTTCTCAGCTTCATCTGTGCTGAGAAGGTGCTGAGGGACATGTCCCAGGTGTCCTCTTGTCACCAGCACATTCCTGCTGTCCCAGGACGCTGCTGTTCCCAGGAGATGCAGCCTGGTGACGTGCTTATCTTTAAGGATATGTTTGATTGTGTGGGCTTTTCTTTTGACACATGGATTCAGCTGAAGCTGAGGGGATTGTGCCTAACTGAGTAACGGAGAGATTAACAGCCTAGAAAGCCAGGACTGCACGGTGCTCATTGATTGTTCCTCTTAAATATAAGCAGAGCAGCCCAGAGTGTCAGGCATCTGAGGGGAGAGGAGACTGCAGAACTGATGTACTCCTGCTAATGAATAATCGTTAAACTCCAAAGGAGTTTATTATTATTCCCATTAATTCTGGTTGTACTGTGCCCGGAGACAAGGAAGGTGGAGAAAGATGAGTTCATGACCTACATATTACAGGCTAGATTTTATCCTGGTAATATGGGAAAATCGATCATTTCTTGACTGATAAAATCACTGACTTCGGAGGAGCAACATCATTGCTTTTATGTGTTCAACAAGCTCACTGGGATGGTGCTGGAGAAGGGTCAAATCCCTCTTCTGGACACCCTAACGTCATGGGAAAGTTTGCCCTCAGTTTCCCAGAGGCAGGAGGGAAGCAGGAAACACTATCAGCATTTATACCTTCACTGATGTTAGGATTTCTCCTCTGTGCTAACCTGAGTCTGCCTGAGATTCTGAATTCTGTCTGAATTCAGAAAATATTGCCAAAAGGCAAGGAAAGCCACAGGAAGATCCCTCCAGCCATAACAGGGATGCACCCGGGACAGGGGTTTAATGTTGTTCCTGAAGGCAGATCAAGAGTAAAATACTGTCATGATCAGAGAACCCTGCTCTCCTTCACACTCCCCAAATGACTCCAGCACATTCCTTTTTGTACCTCTGAGCAAGAGGACTCCTTCCTCTCCTGGAAACTAAAAAGTGAAAGATACAAACCGCCCACAAAAAAGTATCTGTTGTCACTTGTGCAGACCGAAAAGGAGGTGCAAACTGCTCTCTGTCTTCTGGGTCTTTGGTCAGTGTATTTCCCAACTCTCTAGGGCTGAACCAGGAAGAAGTTGGGTTTGCTTTCTGCAGAAGTGCTGCCTTCCCATGTGGAGATGTTTCTGTATTTCTTGGCTCAGAATGGAAAGGCAAATATGAATGTATTCATGACCATGAGAACTTTAGGGTGAAAAATGGAATCAGTCACTTTAATGGGTTGTCTTGGTGGAGGAATTTTACACCTTACTGTAGCCTTGTCACTAATTCAATAATTCCTATTCATATAACACCCAGTGCTCATTTAGTCAGTGCTCTGAGGAGTGGGCTAGGAATGTTTATTTGTGGGAGGAAAAGTGATTCCTGAGAAAGCCAGGAGCAGAACTACTTTCTGGTGAGTAATTTGAAAGTTGGAAATGTCATCCCCATATTTTTCCTGTAATTGCTGCAGACTCTGACCCACTTTTTTGTGCTTGCACAGCTTGGAGGCCTGCGTTTACCAGGTCACTTGAGAGCCACTGATACAAACCAGGGAAATGTGAGCATTTCCAAACAACTGAGAGAGGGCAGGGACCTACCAGCACTGTTCTTCAGAAAAATAACCCACTAACCCTGCCTGCCCTGGCAAAACTGTGTCATAAATCTGGACTAATCTTTGATGACAAATGGCCTGGAAAGTGGGAAAGGAGAAAGCTCATGTTCTCTTGTGAGAAGAAAGATGAGTTAATTCTTGATTAGGAAAGACAGCAAGTGGAGACTCTTCTAGCTGCATGGACATTGTCTTGACATTGCCTGTTAAATGCCTAACGATGACAGTTAGTATGAATTAGCTACAGAATATGTTTTATTGTGTTTTGTGGTCCCCAGGGCAGACATGCCAGAGACTTTTAAAGAGAGTAAAAACAGAGAAGGGGAGGCGTCCATACGGCTCATTTTGAATTTGTAATGTCTGGTTATTAATGGTGTTGTACAGTCAAAAAGCCACACGTGGCTCCCATATAGTACTTGTTAAGTCTCAGCATGTTTTGTCTTTATAAATAAAAGCATGGAAAAGTGGATGGATCACAACATGACAAGCAGAAATTTACCTGAACACAGGAATTGTTTTGATTTTTTTTTCATTTTCCAAGCTGAAAACTGGGATAATGTTTTTGGTAACCTGGCAGCTCTTCCCATCCCTTTCCCAGGATGCCAATGCAGGGTACAATTTTCATTGCTGAAATCAGTGAGAGTTTTTCTCAATACCTTTGACCATCAGAAATTCAGATACAAGAAAAAAAACTCATCAGAACTCAGCAGGATCCAATTTTCTATCCCTGAATTTCAATTTGACAACAGTCCATAGAAAAAATACAAATATGATTTTTCTGCAGAAAGGAAGGAGAGAGGGTGCTGAGAGCTCTTGTGTCATTTGATTGCTTTAAAGCCTTTCCTGCAGAAACTGAAATGGAGAATTCTGCTTGAAACGTGCTGGATGCATTTACAGGCAGAGAGATGAGACGAGTAAATCTCCTTTAGCTTGGAGCAGCCTCCCCCAGACCTTTATGTTTTTCCACTTAAATACAAAGACAGGATTTTTTTTTCTGTGGCTCATCTGTGGATTCACCCTGAGTGCTTCTGGTTTAGCCATCCAGTTCAGAGAAAGAAGAACCAAAGAGGTTCCAGCTCTTTCCCCCAGCCCAGCCTTTTCTGTCCTGTGATGTTAATGAATGATAATGCTTCATGAGGGTTTTTCACAGACTATTGCTGCTCAAAATCACTTTGGTGCACTGGGACTCTTATTTTCTGGGTATATCAAGAGCTTTCTGCAAAGCAGAGGAATAAAGACAAATGAAATGTAGTGGCTACAAATCCCATAATGGCTTGACCTTTATTTGTCTCAGAATCAAGTTTTAAAGAGTGGGTCCCTCACCAGGCACCTTGGGGATGCACTGCGCTGCTTTGTCCTTCTCCTCCATAACTCACACTTCCAAGAGGCAACAATTTCCTTTCAAACTGAGGAGCTGTTGGGAATTGGACAAAGATTTTTCTTTTCCTGGTTAAATCTATAAAATATTAGACTGATGAGCTTATTACCTGGGGTGGAATTAGTTGTGAAGAGAGGCTGGGGCAGCTCTGTGGCTCCATCCCTGCAACCTCCTCATTGCCACTGTGAGTGTGTTGGGCTCTCAGTAGGGGAGGGATCACTGGGATTTGGGTAACCAAATTTCTTTGGGAGTGGTGGTAGCTGTAGCACTAATGCAGTCAGGAGAAATGGCAAGGACTCTCTGATGTAACAAATATTTTTCTGGGTCTGTGACAGAGCAATCCCCTCTCCCCAAGGGTCTAGTAAAGTCTTGCAAGCAGTGGTATGAAGCCCATCACGTGTGGCAGGGAGCTGCTGGGTGGAGGATGGGCAGGGGGATGAAGGGAGATAATTTCTGAACCCCTCTTGCCTCTCAGCACAAAACTAGCAGCTCCTCCATGCATCCCCTCATTGATCTCTAAGGTCTTTTCCAACGTTCCATGGTTGGACCTGCAGCACCTGTTTGTGCATATGTAAGTATGGATACTGAGATTTCCTTCCCAGAACCTTTGTCTTCTCTCACTTTAAGCCCCCAGTTATTCCAGTCCCATGGGGGACTGGAAATAAGAGTGACTGCAAAAGTGAAGCTCCACAGCCAGATTGAAACCCACCTGGGCAAGTGGTGCCCTGTTAAAAGCAGTGACAAACCTGACAGTGGCACAGAGTGCTGCATTTTTTTTCTTCTCATTTTGGCACAGAGAAAATGCTTTTGGCCTCTCCTCTCCCAAGAGGGGCTGGAGGCAGGTGTTTGACAGCGCTGTGAGCACCACACAAGAGCCATCGAATCCGTGGGTGAGGTGTAATATCTTCACTGTCCACGTCCTTTTGGAAAGGTGCTTTGAGGCAGCTGTATTCCCAGCTTGCAGAGGCACTGCCAAGGGATTTCTGGGCTCACACTGTACCATTTCTGAAGAGATAACAGCTCTGGATATTAAAGAGCCTCTAAGGGAACAGGAGCAGCTGCATGATGTTTTTGTAGACCGA
This sequence comes from Illadopsis cleaveri, assembly GCA_013399915.1. Classification (NCBI taxonomy): domain Eukaryota; kingdom Metazoa; phylum Chordata; class Aves; order Passeriformes; family Timaliidae; genus Illadopsis; species Illadopsis cleaveri. The sequence continues at coordinate 19,162 of VXBB01023408.1, forward strand.
AGGTACAGCTCTGGAAGCACTAAATCTGGAACATCAACAAGCAGATTAAACAAGATGGTTTAGCTCTTACAGCCTCAGTCTTGCCACTGAAATTGGTTATGAGAGGCTGCAATTGAAAGGAAGTCTGATATTTCTAAATCTCAGAAGGTTTGGAAGCTGTGGGTGATGGTGTGCAGGTGTGGGTGGGTGCATCTCCATCCCAGTGAACCTCTCTTGTAAGCATTCACAGATCATCTTGATTACCATTACATTAGGAATTAGCACTTGCTGGCTTCAAAACCTAGAGTGAGCTTATTAATTATTTGTTACATCTACTTTCCTTTCCTCTCCTCTGCCCTTTTTTCTGTGTGGAGAAGGATGAGTGATTGTCTGGTTTGGGGTTTTGATCACAATTTTTTTCTTATCTCATGCAAGGATTTCTTACAGCCTGCAGGTGACCAGATTTTAGAGCCCACACTTGCAGAAGTGGGGCTCTGAAGTGTCTCCCCCCCATTATCACTGACCAGATTTGAAGCCTGGCCTGGGTAAGCACCACCACATGTTCAGTTTGGCTTCTGAATGTTAAAATACTGTCACCCAGGCTTAGGGGTTTCTTCAGGAAAAAGGCAACACAACAGTGATGTTTTCCCTTTCCATCTACCCAGCACAGAATGAATTTTGCTCATGTGTCAGCTTCTATTTCTCAGAAACAATTTTACTTCTTTCTTTGCTGGACATAAATGCATCTGTTTTCTTTTCTTATTCAGAAAAGAAATGAAGCAAACACCTCACTTGTTCTCGCTGCTCAACTTTTGATAAAGCTATGGCTTAGAAAACTATATATATTAATAGTGTGAATCACTTAAGTGAGGTAAAAATTTCCATGATGCTTTTAGTGTAGGCAACTTATCAGGGGCTGCCTTTTAATCTGTTGTGGCAATCTTGAACATTAAAGCCAGGTTATTTCATAAAGGGATGTATTCCTTTCACTGGGGAGGTTAATATCACCCATGATTATATTTGACATTTGGGCATGGCATATTATTTTTCATACTGTGTCTGAGCCTAACTACCCACTCCTCTCATGAGCAGGGTTTCAAGTGGGTACATTTCAAATCTCTGCACACACCCATGAGGGCCATCCTAACAGCCTCATCACTGCAAATAAGAAAAGACAATTTAATGAACAAAACCGAGAGGGTGAATTCAGTAAATTAAATTTCTCTGGAGCAAGCAAAGGGTAAATGTTGTTGTTGTGCATTCCTGCTGAGGAAACTAGGGAAGGGGAGAGGGTGCAGTGCTCCTTGGAGGAGCACCTCCAGAGCATCCTCACTGGAAATATCCCTGAACAGACACTGCTGAGGTGCAGCCAGGCCTCCCAGCTTCTTGCAGAGATTCCTTTCAGAATATAACCCACAGCATGGGCTCTCCTCTCCCCGAGGAACAGGGATGCATTTGGAGGGGCAGGTCCAGAGGGTGCTCAGTCTGAGAACACTTCATGTCCTGTAAAGCCAACAGGCTCTGGCTGGCTGGCAGTGCAGGGCTGCTGAGTGTGAGCCTAAAAGGACCCCTCAGGGCTGAAGATGGTAAAACTAATCTTGAATTTCAGTGCTGGGCTGGTGAAGATGGCAGTTCTCAGTTAGGGTAAATGCCTTTTGTTTAGCAGTCAAGGGAGCTCACGGTTCATCCTTGTCTCCATGTGAATTGATCTGCAAACTTCAGCTGTTCACTCTCTGTTGGAGCCCTGCTGGCTCCTGTTTGTCTTTGCTAAGAACAGGGGGTTGGAGGTGGAGCTCTGGATGCTGCTCTTGGACATGAATAACTTGAGGAACTTACCACCAGCAATACCTAGAACTGAGCAAGTTTTTAAGGAAACCAGGGTCTTTCTACTTCAAGTGTGAGTTCCTGGGTGCTGTTCCTGTCATTAGCCACCTGTTTGCAGTGTGTTGAAGCCAGCAGGGCCTTGACGTGGCATTTGGGTGTTTGGTTTTGTTCTATCCCTGTTCTATTTTAGCTTTGTTTGTTCAGCCTTAGAGCCTCGGTTATGTCCCAATGAACCCTGGAAACAGAGCAGTGGACTGAGAGGGAAGAAAGGGATCTGAGGAGATGACAGTGCAGGAGAGGAAAAGAGTAAGTGGAATTAAATTACCACCATTTTCTGAGGCACAACAATGCATTAGGGGATTTCATGGAGGATTCAAACCACTGGGCTTGAAAAAACTCCCTTCCCAAAATTCCATGTCATCAAACATCATTTCCACAGTCCTGTCCTTTGATTTGTTTTCAAGGGTAGCTGAAAATGCTCCCATAAATTCTTCTGCCTTAGTCTTTCATCTGATCCTGACACTGAGGCTGCAGTGGAGGAAAGACTCCAAACAGTGAGAGGAGCAGCTCTACCCTTTGTTTCCTGCGGTGCAGGGAATTCGAGACCAAAGGGACTCTGTAGGACTATAAAAGCAAAGCTAAGCAGGCATCAAAAGAAGGAATAAGCAGCTTCCAGGCTCTCTGAGCACTGCCTGGGTGAAGACACCAATCTGTGGGATCACAGCCTGCTTCCCTTTGCTTCCTAACACAGCCCAGTGCTCCCTGGGGATGTTGGCTCTCAGGAGTTCTCCTGAAATGGAAGCCCCACTTGACAAATCTAAGTACAGCTTGGCAAAATGTCACTGAAATGAAGCCATCAGGATTAATCACAAAACACCTTGAACTTAACAGGGCCAGGATTTTATCCTGAAATCCCCCTATTGCTCTTATGCACTAAGACAGTCCCAGTCATGGAAAATGGGGGTGGGAGAGGCCATCAGAATGTCACAGGAATCTGCTCCTCCACCCACCTTTATCTGTTCTGTCATTTCCATTCCTGTTTACACAATTCTCATAGACTTGCAGATTCACCTTTTCCCCACACATTTGGCTCGTGTCCTTAATCCTGGGGAAGCCTTCCCAACACCTGACTCCCACCTGGCATGGGTCAGGGAAGTTCCAGAGAGGAGTTCAGGGTGCAGATAACCTTGCCTGTCTTTTGAGAAGCGGTCGAGTGGAATATTTTTGTTTTGTAAGACACACCTTTGGTCAAGCTGATGGCTTTTTATGTATCAGCCCCAGATTTTTAAACCCACCTGTTTTCACCTGTGGCACAGCACTGCTTACACAAAGCTGCTCCTGGAGGAGCCCAGGACTGCTCAGGGGAAGGTCCCTTGGGAAATGCACCTCTGGCCCCCCTGTCCCTCTCCCCTTGTTCCCAAACTCACGTGCTCTGCAATCAGACCTGGTTCCAATCAGAACTCCTGTACTTATGTTCTGGGACTTTTTTTACGACTGCAATTTTGTTTAACCTTGCCCCTGAAGAGCTCTGGAGTGTTTTGCAGAGCTCCAAGTACAAGAGCTCCTTGAATCTTTCCCCTAAGTGTTCCTGCCTCTGTCAGGAAAGAATATTAGAAGAGTGTGGTCCTGCCTTCCCCTCTCTCATTTGGAGGCTGTGATTCATGTTTTACAGCATCCTGCTCCCATTACCCAGCTCTGCTTTCTGGGGGTTTGTTCTGTAGCATCTCACACAGCAGCAGGACTAATGAGTTTTTATGTCCCACGGGTTTGGATCCTTTATCTCATATCTATTCTCTTTGATTGCAGTAACCCTGATCCTGTATCCTGCCCCTTGGCCATCCTGTCCAGATGAGACAGGGCAGAGGGAGGGATGTTTTCCAGCTGCATGGATGCAGAATGGTCCACCAGCATGGCCTGACCAGCCAGCAGCACACTGCCACCAGAAAATGCAACTTTTGGTTGTTTCATTTACTTTCCTCAGGCCATACTTTTCACAAAAGTTCAATTTCAGAACCTTCCTGCCTTCCTCCCACCCACCCTTCCCCTCATAACTGAGTGATTTTAAACACTGGTAATGAACTGAATATGAGAAACAGCCAGATCAACCAGCACACTTGCAGAAACCTCTTCTCCTTTAGAAACCAGGATAAAAATCCAGCTGCAAGGACTTTGAAAACATAGGGAGAGGATTCTACAAACAATTCCTACCAGGGAATGCTTGTGAATGCCATTTGATAAGAGCTTGTCATCATAGTGGGGTGGAACAGCTGAACTTGTTAATGGAAATGCCTTTTCTATCACCATTCAACTATTTTGCAAGGCAGGATTGTCTCAAATAAAATTATTTTTGTAAAGAAGAAAAGATTTCTCTACTATCACATCTAATTGTGGTATTGGGGAGCAAAACATCATGTTGAATGGACTTTTTGGAAGGGAACTGGTTATTTATAGCCGTACTTTGTAAAAAATTGGTCAGAGCAATTGTTTGAATTGAAAAGAAGCTCCTTAATTTTTTCTCTCCCTTTCTTCTGCCAGGGCAAACAGCTGCTCTTGGGCTGTGCCCAGCGTGGAGCTCTCTGCAGACCAGCAGTGCCACTGCACCAGTGTCAGGCTACAGCAAAAAGGTGGCAAAAACATCATCTGGATGATCATTATTTCATTTCAAACTTTTTTGGGTAGAGGAGGAGACTGTCGAGGTGAGGGTGAATCAGGAACATCTATTGCTGGTGACCTCCCTGGGTTTGTGTGCTCGAGCTCAGGGTTGGGGTTTCCATCTAAGGTGCCCATCACAGGAGAGCTCCTGGTGGCCCTGGAAAACCCTGCCATGCCCAACACTCCTGCTGGAAGGATGAGCTGTGCTCCCCCTGGATCGCTGTCAGAGCTCATCCTCCTCTTCCTCCTCGGGCATCCTGCCCCTCTCAGCTGCTGCTCTCAGGCAGGTCTCTGGTGAGCTCTGTCTTTGCTGGGCTCCTGAGAGGCTGAGCTCTGCCTGTCCGAGCTTTCCAAGGAGATAAGTGCTGGCACAGGCCCTGCATTGCTAATTAGCACACAGTAAACGAGGCTCATCCCCTGCAACAGGCGCTGGAGATGAGCTGACACTGGCTGGCTTTGCATGGGGAGAACTGGAATCAGAGCAGGGATAACAGGGGTGGATTTTACTGCACATCTCCCCTCGTGAAACCTGACTGGCATGGAGGGGGCATGGTGATGAAGCAGGACATCACCACCTCACCTTCACTTCTGGATGGTGCATCCCAGGCCAAGACACTGTAGGATATTATCCCACGGATGTGTAGGAGGAACAGACACTTTCAGGCTGTGATATGGACTCAGCTCACCCCAAGCTGGCTCCAAACCCACCCCAGAATCCTGAGAGCTTTCCCCTCCATCATATTTGTTCTGCAGCTGAGCTGCTGGGGCTGGAAAGTGCTCAGCATCATGTCCAGAACTCATCTTGCTGCACAACTGAAGCTCAAAAGTCTGGTTAAAATACGAGGAGGGAGGATAGTCCTGACAGTTCAATTAATGCAGGGATTGGGACATAAAAATCCAGCAGGAAATGTTATGTACATTCGTAAAATGGTACTTGCTGGGTAGGAAAAAATGTAATGATGGTGCTTTATTTGGTAATTAATTTGAGCCCATTTCACTGCCTGGGGAGAGCCAAGGGGAGTGTGGCTCTGTGCTTAGATCTTCACACCAGCTTCCACTTTCAATTGTTCAAACTCAGCACCACTTTAAACTTTTTGTACAAATAAGAGTGAAAACAACACTAAGCCCTTCATCCCGAAGCACAGAAACATCATTTTTCTTTGTAAGTCATCGTAAATTACAGCTGCAAAGGCAAACACTGCTCCCTCCACCTCTGCGCCCAGTAAATCAAACTAAGCTCCTATGAAATACAATCCTCTCCCCACGGACACAAAGTCCTTGCTGAAAAGCACAAGGATAACATGAACTGACCAAAGAAGTGAAGCACTTTAATCTTTGTTTTGAAATAACCTAAATTGCAGCCCTGCCACTGCTCAGAGCCACCTGCTTCCTCTTCCCACTAAAGCAGCCCAGGCTATTTAGCTCCAACCTCCAATTTTGCACTTCATTATTTGCTGGCTACTCAGAGCTGCTCCACTTGGGAAAATTGCTGTTTCTGTGTGCCAGCCTGGCTGTGATGTGCTTTTCTCTAACTGCTTGGCTGCTGTGCGTGCATGACTGCATCCAGGTGCAAACAGCTGGGAAACCTGTCCTGCAAAAAAATGTCCAATTCCCAACAGTGCTTCCCTTTGGCTTATTCTCTCCCTCTCTCCTGGCTGTTTGGCTCTTCTGGTGTAGCAGGATGCCACACTTGGGTCCATATGTAGGAGGATCAGACCCACAGAAGGAACGAGGCAGGCAGCAGCAGTTGAAGGGAAAGCTAATGATACTTTATTCTAAATTCTTCTTCTACATTCTCTTCGTCCTTATTCTCCCTCATCCGACTCCATCTTATATACAGTTTGTACAGAGGCTAAGAGATTGGTCATTTAGGTCACCACCTCTTCAACCTGGATGGTGAACACCACCATCAATCAGTTCTCCTCTCAGAGGAGAAATATGAAAAACAATCTAAAAATATACATTGTTTATGTTGAGGCTGTGTGAGAATCTACTTGCAAGATTCCAAACAAAGAAAACCAAGAAAGCTGAGGGCAACACTTCTGGAACAGCTCTGTCTCAGGGCTGTGTTGAGGAAGGGGGATTTAGTGTCCCTGTGGGTGCAGTGGGATGGGGGGAGAGCTGGGATTGGATGGGGTAAAACAAGCAAAGCCCAAGCTGTGCCTTCCCTATGGGAGGAAATGTGAAAGCAAACCACAGCTCAGGCTTTGTCTTCCAAAACCTGGCGCTGCTGAAAACCTGCTGGTGTCTGGGAAGATGGTGATTCTCAAGGGAGTCTCATTGTCCTAGTTCTGGACACTTAATTGCCAGCTCTGTTTTGTATGAGGGGACATTTTCTCTATCACACAAATTCAGGCAGAAGAAGCCATGGAGGCATCACACCCAGCGAGAAGGGCAGATGGCATTTTATAACTCTTGCAGTATCCTCAATCCCACCAAGTCCCAGGAGGGAATAGGAGCAGACAAAACTTTCTCTGCGTGCAGCAAAAAGGTGTTACCAGAGCAAGCTGGAAATGAGAACTCTTGGCATGTCAATATTTGACTGGGGGAGAAGTGGGGGTGGCATCAATTGTGTTGTGGCTTTGATGTATTGTCACTTCAAAGCACCAAACTCCCCTAATAGTTCTGGATCTACACAGATGTTGACGGGTGATGATAAATCCATGCAGAGATGGGAAAACCCAGTCTTTGGGGAGAGCTTCAAAGCTGAAGCTGAGAACATTGCAAATGTTATGAAATATTTCGAAGTCTGTCAAGTGGGAGCTGTGCTTTTAGATTAGGTTAAGAAATGTGTGGGCTAATTCTGTGAGACTCTCCAGCATCTACTGTGGATTATGGAGTCTCTTTTAATTTTTAAATGGCTGCACTTTTCTTTTAGTTTAAAAAAAAAATTAAAAAAAGCCTCGAAGAAACCTGACAAAAGTGTTTCTTCATACACTCAGTTTGAAGGCAACTCCCTGATGACTGCAGTCAGTGGATTATGCAGAGCCTTTTGCTAACAAAAGTGGGCAGATGGGTTCCCAGCTTGGAACCTGCACCGCTCCTGGCGCAGGGAAGGAAACAGCATCAGGAGACAGCGTCAGGGGGACCACAGCCTGCTCACAGCTCCTCCTCCCAACACCTCCTGTTTGGCGTCTATTGCTTATCCATCTTCATCTTTCCAGCTCAGTGTTTTCCCACCCTCACAGGAGCAACACAGACCCGAGGGAGCAGCCTGGACCTCCTTGGCTTCTGCATTTCAGCAGAGCTTCTCCCTTATACAATCCTAGAAGTGTTTGCGTTGGAAGGGACACAAAGATAATTTACTTCCAACTTCGTCTGTGACTTGCCCACCTTCCAATCACCAGAATAAATCCAAGTGCCGAGTTTCTTGCAGTGACTCTCGCCTGTTAACGCTGCTTTGTTTAAATGCCTCTGCCCTCCAGCCAGATGCGGCACCCACCTAATTTTAGTCCCGTGAGTCAGCGCTAATTTTTTTGTCAGGGAAATATTTATGGCCGGTGTGGGAGCCCTCTCCACACACACCAAGGGCCAACGCGTGGGCTCCAGCTCCATTAGTGGGGTCACTGTAAACACACCAACAGCTTTGGGCTTGCAGGGACAGACTTTTAGCAGCGTTCATCACCGCAGCCAACAGCTCTGCTCATTAAAACTAAGCGAAGGACAGGCTGCTAATGGAGTGCAAAGTGGCTTTTTTTATCCTCCTTTTCTTTTCTGTGTACAGGAAGAAAAAAAATTGAGTGAGCCTTCTTGAACCTCCTGATTGTAAGCGAATGTGTTACTCGCTGAAAAACCTGTCAAAATCAAGAGGAAAGAATTATAATTTTGATGTTCAATTGCATGATTTCATTGTCTCTTTAAGTCAAAGCATTGTTTTAAATTATTTCATCCATCAAAGCTTGTTTAGCAGAGACTAAAATTCAAAAATGAGTTTAAGAAAAGATAAAGAACCATTTGGCTTGTTTCAATTCCTGTTGTCTTTGTGGGAGTTAGTGTGAATAAAAGAGAGAAATAAATTTGGTATGAGTGGCACTGGAGAGCAGAAAACTGGAATTGGAGCCTAAAAACCAAGATGTATTTATGTAGGCACAGTATATTTTTTTCAGGAATTCTTTATTTCAGATACTTAAGGAACCCAAGACATTACAGAAATGACAAAAAAAAAGAAAAAAAAAAGAAAAAAAAAGAGAAATATCTTGCTTTATAGCAGCTCTAGAGCTGTGGAGGCAGATATTGCTTCTTTTGCAATTTGCAGTGTGGGAACTTTGGTGTGTGTATAAGGTTGCAAACCTGGTATTGTCGGTACCTGCTGTACATTCAGCCATCTAAAGGTGATAAGCAGGGGTCACTGAGCAGGAGTGAGTGAAAAAACTCCTTTGGGATTTCATTTTGCTATAACTGTCTCATTTCTTTTCGGTTGGAATAAAGCATTTCTCACAGCAGTGAGCCCTGAGCTTTTCCCGGGTTTCCAAAACGAGTTCATGAGCCTTCAATGAGGGAAACCCTGTGAATCACTAAAATGTAATGTTTGCTGCTGAGCCTCCGTGGCAGAGCTCGTTCCCAGGCTGCGAGGGGCACTGACATCCCAGAGCCACGTTCCCTCCTGATGGCTGGTGCCAAGCAGAGAGATAACGAGGCTCAGCCTTGCTGCTTGCCCTGCCTGCTGCTTGGAGAGGTGGAGTGAGGTCCTGGGAGAGAGCATCTCAAATCCGACTGGCAGCCAGCAGGTTTGGGGGATCTGTCACACGTTGGTCCATGCTGGAGCGTGAAATGACATTTTTCCTGGTGCTGAGGGGGAGCTGGAGTGAGAGGGGCTGCAGTGTCAGCTCTGCAGCATCACATTTCCCATGGAAGCCCTTCCAGGGGGTTTTCCAACAGCCTCATCTTGACCAAAGACAGAGCTACTGCTTTTATTTCTCTTTAAATTTCACACTGAGGACACATTTCAGTAACAGGAGGTGGTTTTGCTCCCCACCTGGGGTGGGATCCTGGGATTAGATACAGAAAACCAGTCCTGGTCCTTGCTGCATCTGTGTATCAAAGGTGTAACATCTGCTTGTATCCAGATGTTAAAACACGGGATTTATGGCAATAGAGCATAAATAAAGTATGTGCATGTAGGGATCTTTATGTGAGTGTGTCAATGAGGATATGCAGAATGAAGATCTGCAGGGATCATAGGAATATATTGTATATTAATGCCACAGGGAAAACCCCAGCAAGGATTTCCCTCCACTTCAAAGCAAAGGCCCCATAAAGGAGTATAGGAGAGGAGATTTATTCCCAAAGTTTGCTGTGCTCAGCCACTGGACTGCTCAGCAGGAGGAGGGGACTCAGCCTCCTCTTCCTCAGCCTGCCATGAGCAGAGAAAGCTCCACTATTGGATCTGGGGAAAGAAATAAGCTCTGATCAGGTTCAGGCAATTGATGAATTCACTCTCCTCTCCCTGCCCCTCCTCAGCCTCCCACCCAGCCAGCCCTGCAAAGGAGCAGAACTGCTTCTGGGTTGAGGTGAGGGTGAAAGTGGTTATTTTGTCCAGATTTTGGCCAAGATTCATTTAAATTAATACAAGTGAGACTCCAGGAAAGAAGGGTGTTATTTCTTTTTACTGCTTCTTGTACCTTGAAGTGCTGCCTTTAAGCCACCAGGAAGGTCCCTGGAAGCCTCTCTGGGAGAACAGGGACACCAAAGCCTTTTCTCTGAGCAGTGGTGGGAAGTCATTGTGCAATCAGGTAAAGTTTTAAAGGGTTAGTTGGTGTTAAAAGTCAATATTCTGTGCAGTTTCCTGCCGGGGGTGGAGCATTTTAGAGAATACAGACTATTACAGAGCCCTGAATTGTTGCTTCCCGAGTCGGGCAGCTTTACCTCTTCTTTTATTGTCCTGTGTCCTACAACAAAAAAAAGAAAATTAAATGGGGACTGGTCATCCTGGGGGTGAAGTGTGAGAGTCCCTGAGCACAGAGAGCTGGAGGAGAAAGGAAAGTTAATTAACCCATCAGGCTGAAATCCCCAGAGTCAAATATTCTTTTCCACCAGAGTGTGTTGACAGTTGGAGCCCATGAGCAGCCCGAGGATGACAACCAAGAGGAAACTTGGGACCAAAATGAGGGAAGAAAACCTCAGTAGTGTTTTCCTTGTAAAACTTGTGGCAGATGCCACATGGGAGTCAAGAAAAATAAAAGAAGCAAATATGAGGTGCCAGGGGAGGGAAGAGAGAAGTGAACATTTTTCTAATCCCTGAATTTGACAGCCACTTTATATGAAATAAACTCTGAAGGCTCCTGCCTTCCCCAAGGTATTTTCTTTCTAAACAGATCTATAGATACAGTAATTAGTCAATGGAGAAGCACAGGAGTTAATCCCTAATCATGTAAATGTGTTGTTTCAATTAATTAATGCACGTGGCACTTGTGCTCTAGTGATCGGCACCCTAAGGAAAGACAGAGGAAAATAATCATATTTAACAGTCTACTCCCATTAATTCCTCCAAACACTAATGGTGTCAAAGCTTCCCACGGTCTTTCTCTATAATTCAATGTTGTTTTGCAGTGGTGTGTTATAAATTAGCTGGAATCACAGGCTGGAAGCCACAGTTTTGGAAAAAAGAGAAAACCAGAAATTTTTTGGAAGGAGGGTTTTTTTTTGATGACACCATAAAGGTTTGCAGAAAAGGAGAGAAGTGAAACACTATTTAATGGGTGCTGATGGGGCTTTGCCAGTCCATAGGATTATAGGGGGGTCGTTGGAGCAAGCAGAAAGACCTGGAAGAAGAAAACAAGTCATCAAAGAGAATATTTTCAGCCATGAAACGACTCTTCCCTTAATTAAGCACTTTACTCCTGACCTACCTAAAAGAGCTGCCCAAACCATTTCTACTCAAATCATTTCTACTGCCTTTTT
>VXBB01023408.1:32660-77817 GCA_013399915.1 Illadopsis cleaveri
TTGTTCTGAAGCCTAGAAGCTTAGTGTTGGTCTCCTGCCGAAATGAATTTATGACCAGTTTATTGCCAGTTGTTTAACTGAGCTGGAGTGAAGCACATACAGAGAAGACAGGAAGAAATTTTCCATTTCTGAACAGCTTGGAAAGAAATCTGAAAACCTGAAATCCCGATTATTCCCCCCATTTACTTCTGGAGCACTGTTACAATTCATAAAAGCAACATTTCCCTGCTTGAGAGTTTGCATTTTCTTTCCCAGTTTACAATTCCCTCGAGTGAGTAAAGAACTTCCTAATAGCTCCCAGCAAAATTCTCAGAGAAACCTCAGTGCAGACAAAAAAAACCCCCAAAACCCCAACAAAACAAACAAACAAACAAACAGACAGAAAAAACCAAACAAACAAACAGAAAGAAGTTTTTTCTGTTCTGTTCACCTGTGCCCAAACCCCCGAGAACTGTTGCTCCTGTTTTCCGAGCGGATTTACACCTGATTTATTCCCGTTTTAGGGGAGCTGGGGAAGGCTCAGCTCCCCCGGTGCGGAGCATCCCGGGCCCGGCAGCGTTTGCTGCATCCCCGCGCTCGGGCCATCAGCGATGGAGCTCTGCCACCTTGTGGGGCTGTCGCCGTGTCACCTCATCTGCCTGGCAGGTTTCATACCCAAAGATCCTTTTTTTTAAGTTTATACCTTACAGGGAGCTCCAAAAACACAATTGTCAGGCATTGGAAAGCTTGTCTGGAAATCCTTGGTGTCTCAAATGTCAAACGTGATGCTGAAGTCACAGTTTCAGTGCAACATCTTGAAAGGAAGGTGACGTTTGCATTGACTCCAGTGCTCTTCCCTGATGGCTTCCAGTGCTCTTCCCTGACGGCTTTTTGGTGCTCCCAGCGCTCCTGTGCAGGACCTCGGTGGATGTGACAGGAGCAGGGTGAGGTCTGCAGATCAGGACCAGAGGTGTGTGGTACCTTGGGCTGTTTGCTGTTTTGGGGAGGTGAACCCCACTCTGGTGTGGTGCTGGGCCGTCTGGGGGTACTGTGTGCTGACCTGGAGCTCACAGACAAGAAGTTACCTTCCTCTGCCTCGGGAGGATGATCAAAGGAGTGACCTGGAGCTCCTTATGTCCACCTCAGACCCAGGGGGATTTTTGAAGTCCTGAAATTAATTGAATCATGGAATGGTTTGGGTTGGAAAGGACCTTACCCTCATCTTGTTCCACGCCCTGCCATGGACAAGGACACCTTCCACTATCCCAGGCTGCTCCAAGCCCCGTCCAGCCTGGCCTTGGACACTTCCAGGGATGGGGCAGCCACAGCTTCCCTGGGCACCCTGTGCCAGAGCCTCACCACCCTCACAGGGATAATTCATTCCTAACAACTAATTTAAATCTCCTCTTTTTCAGTTTGAAGCTATTGCCCCTTGTCCCATCTCTACAGTTCCAACAATCCCTCAGGAGTCCCTCAGGTTCTGAAGCTTTCTTCATCCCACAGGTACGATACTTTTGATGATTTATTGTGGAGCTTTATGAACATTGATCTATTGGACAGAAAACAAATACTCTAAAGCAGTCATTCTGAGGTAAAACTTTATTTTAGGAACATCCTGTCTGTCCCAGGAGTAGCAGAGATATTCTCCCATCTCTTCAAGTTTACACCTGAGAAACTTTTCAGCCACAAATAGTCAAGAGTTGCTATTCTGGATGTTCAGAACTGTTCAAAACAAATAAAAATTACTCTCCAAAGCACAGAACAGAGTTCTGATCCCTGCTGCCTTAGGCCTGTGGGACTTTGCAGGAGAATAAACTCCCACAGATTTGATTTGCTTTAAAACAATATAGGTGCTAGATTTCAAGTAAATCTGCTCTGTTTTTGTTTAAGTAGTTGCCATTGTTTGCTCTGCGCTTTTGGGAAGGAATGACTCACCACCTGAAATCGGTAGGTGCTCAGAAAAGGTTTCAATTTAACTAAAAAGCCAACAAAATCCATCTCCAAGCAACTACAGACAATTTATGATGTCAGGTCTGATTTGTGGAAATACAGAATATAAAAACACTTCCCTCCCCCAGCCAGAAGGAGTTGTAATTCTTGAAGGAAATAAAGCAAACAAGGGAGCTTGAGCTAACAGCACCAAACTGTAGGATAATCTGCAAGATTATCCTTTAGGTATTGATCTCAAGAAAAAGAGGAGCAGCTGCAGAATCCTCTCAGGGCAAAATAATTGTGTCTGAAAGCTTGTTTGCCAACTGATCTGTATCCAGAGCAAAGGAATTATTTTGGCCTTTGGGGGGGCAGGGGAAATGTCAGACACGATAATTTAGTTTGCTGCTGGGATGATGCTGTTAAAGCCTTGCAACCTGCTGAGGCTCTGCCCCACTGAGTTTCCTCTCAAAATATGGCCTTTAAAATTCTTACTCTCAGCAAAAGCCATGCTGTCCTGGTGCCTTCTGAGCTGTTTCATGGAGAGAAGTGATTTTACTCTGCAAAATCCTCCTGGCACTGCTGGAAATGAGTGTTCACACTCCTCTGCTCCCTCATTCCCTGTCCTGTCCTGTGGTGGGAGCAGCAGTGTGATATTGGGGTGGCAGAGTCCCTGTGAAGCACAAAGGGCTCAGAGGAGGGTGAGCAGAGCACAGAGCTGGGTGGTGCTGGCTGCTGCCAGGCTAAACTGAGCTGATAGTTAGGCTGGGACTGTGAAATTGATGTTTNAGGAGGGTGAGCAGAGCACAGATCTGGGTGGTGCTGGCTGCCAGGCTAAACTGAGCTGATAGTTAGGCTGAGACTGTGAAATTGGTGTTTTATGCTGAGTGTGGCAGAAGTGAGGAGGGGCAGAGCAGGGCAGTGGGAGGGGGCAGCTGGAGGAGGGATGTGCTCAGCCACACATCTGGGCGAGATGCTCTGTGGTCCCTTTGTGCCACCCAACAAACCCAGCTCTGTTGCAGCCCTGAGGCTGGAGGAAGACAGGGCAGGAAGGAATATTGCCTGTCCTGGAAGTGGGAGCACTACAAAGCCTGCATTGAAGGAGGGGGATGAACTGAGAGGCTCCTTTTAGTCCTTGGAAACCTTCCTGAGTGAGTCTGAGGCACTTTGGAGTCGTCTTTACTTGCTGAGGGATGCATTGACAGAGCCTGACCTCATTTCCCCTGGAGCACAGACCACTGTGTATTCCCTCTGCTCTATTAATCCCAAAGCTCTGTCACTCCCCTGTTTGTTTGAACAAGGTGTCCCCACACATCTTTCTGGGGGGGGGCCTCTTCTCTTTCCCTGTGCATCCTCAAGCCAAACCACCCCAAAATTAACTTCAGAATCATTTATTACTGTTCTTTTCAACCCCCCCTTGCATTAGATTGGATCCCTTTGAGCTCTCCAGCACGAACCCTGTTGCCAGTTTTATGACAGTTCTAGTCTGGGTGGCATCTCCCTTGGGAAGCCACTGCTTGCTCTGGCTCCTGCTGCAAGTCTTTGCTCACCCGAGGTCTGTGAGTCCCCTTGTCATTGCTGCTTGGCTGGAAGAGCTCTGCCCTGGCCTTTTGCTGTGGTTTGACTTCCTCTCTCCCCTTTCTTGAGTGTAGAGGGGACCCTCCCCATCCGACCCACCACCCAGGTTACACAGGGAATGAGAAACAGCAGAAAAAGCTGCCTGGGGAGGATGAATGTGCAACTTAATCATGCAGAGGAAACCAAAGATGATACAGAACTGGATTTTTTGACTCTAAGCCAGGAAGTTACTCAGCCATTCTCCTCCTCTCTCTTTCCCTCCTGCAAAAGCTCCTCATGGTGCCCAGGGAGACGCAGATGTCGGGATTCTTCCATTTGCCATCAGCTACTTCTGGAAGAAGATATGCAGGAGACTAAAAATGTCAGTGCTCCTGGAGGAGGAACAGGACTGAAATCCCATCTGGAGTTTTCAGAGCAGTTTGCAGAGTTGAGGGGGATGGCACTGAGAGGACATTGCTCCCACTGTCATCACATGTGACCAGGAGACCAGGGCAGGGGAGGTGAAGACCAGTGTCCTTCAAAAACACTGTGTAAGAACTTTTAGCTCTGGTTGAGTTTTAGGGAGGAAAGGGGAAGGGCAGGTATCTTCCTGGACACCCAGCCCTGGCTATGCACATCTTGTTGCCAGTGTTTTGGCATGGCAGAGCTCTATTCCACCAGGATTTGGGAGAAAATCCCTGGGGACACTAAAAATCATGTTAGAGTGGTACAGTGTGGTGACAGGGACCAGGATCACTGGGTTCAGGGTGCTCCTCACAGCAGGAAAGGGCTTCTTGCAATGACAAATTAGTGCTGGAAAACCCAGCTCAAAGAAGCCCCAAGGAGGTTCCTGAGGGTGTTCCAGGCGCTGTCCTCTCACCTCAGCCAAGGAGAAGCTGCTGAGCAGGACACGCTGTGCAGCACCTCAGGCTTTGGACCTCTTCTGAGGGAGAAGGTTTTTAGAGTGGGGACTCAATCTCCCCTTCCAGTCTCTGGGCTGTGTGTTTCTCATGTGCCATGAAGTTATTTCCATCCTGCCTGTTGATCCCTCCGCCGGCCGCCCTCGCATCAGTAGATGGCAGCAGCTTCCCGGGAGCTGCTGGAAGAGCCTTGGCTGGGAAGAGCTGTGATAGGCACTGGAGTTCAGCCTTTCCTTTCCCGGCCTTCCCCTGGCTCTCAGCCCAGCCTCCTGCCACACTCCAAACTGTAGATGGCAGCAGGGAAAAGATTTTCCTGTTTCTCTGTGACTTCTGCTCTGGGTAGTATTTTCCTGCTGCTGGCTCTTGGAGCCTTCTGGCTCTGGGTTTTTGGGTCAGCTCAGAGCCCTGGCTGGGCTTAGGTCACTTTGAAGGCTTCGATGAATAGCTTGAGAGAATTTTCTGTGCATGCTCCTGCTTCCAGCAATCGGCATGGGAAACACCTGCAAGTGTCCATGGGGATGTGAAGGGAGGATGCTCCCAGCAAACCACACTACACAGCAGTCCAAAAGTTGTAGTACAAACTGATGCCTCACAGCCAAGAGGGTAAAGCGGCTCCTGGTGAAGGAGACAGGGTTTAAGCAAGAGTTGTGCAGGCAGAAAGATTTTGCCATTTACATCCTTGGAGGTTTTTAAAGCCTGACTGGGCAAGGCTCCAACATCCTGAGTTAACTTCAAACCCTTGGTCAGAAAGGAGGTTGGATCAGGGATATCCAGAGGTTTCCTTGTCAGTCTCCTCTCTGACTTTCTGCTTTGCTGTGCTGATCACACTCAGCTGGGCTGATGGCACATGGTTTCACTGCCTTGTACATGATTGCATCGTCTGTGATCCCCTCTTGAGCTGGGATAGATGAGTCTTCAGAAACTCCCTCCAGGCTGTTGGACACCTCACAAATAACAGTCAGCGTGTCCCAGGTGTGTCTGTAGGACCCTGAGACCACATCCATCCATCCATCCATCCATCCATCCATCCATCCATCCATCCATCCATCCATCCATCCATCCATCGTCTCCCAGGTATAGCCATAAACCTTCCTGAGGTGCTTTTGAGACTCTGTCTGGTGAATTTGTTTAAAGTTTCACTCTTGGTCAATGTAACCAGAGTTTAGCAAGCTGATGTCCTGAGGAACTTGGATCATTTGAAGAAAATACCACTCATTGGAGGAGGAAATTTTACTGTAGTACTTGCCAGCTAGGAAGAAAAATCTAGATGAAGGTGAATCACAGAAAACGCTGCCTTGAAATGAGAGCTATTAGCTATTAGAGTAACTCATGAGGAGAGAATATTTAGGCCATTTAATGCACCATAAATTACGTAGGAATTCTCATGCTTTAACTCAGTAGTCATTTGATTTAAATCTGCTTCTCTCCCCAGCTTCCTCTAATTACAGCATAGCTACCAGCCACATCCCAGCCACCTGCAGTGCCTGCTCCCAGTGAAAGGGACCCCCAGATGTTCGACACCTCTCAGCGCAGGGTCCCACATCTATGGGGTCTCTGTGCTGGAGCTGCTGAGTCCCACTCCCGCCCCGCCAGCGGCTCTTGAACCGCCCGGCTGCTTTTCACTCTGCCTCTCTCTTTGTGGAGCTGGGAAAGCATCCAGAGCAGCTGTGTTAGGACCTGTCAATCTCAAATTGCAAAGTCATAAGGAGGGAAAATAATCATCGTAATAATAATAATAATAAAGTCATCAACTTGTCTTACCCTCTAACAGAAAAAAGGGTTTTGGTTGGAGGTTTGCATTAGCTATAATTTTCTCTGAGCTGATTGCTCTCTATGATGCCACTATACAGCCTTTAAGCGATGCTCGGGCAAAATCTCCTCTGACATTCATCTCTGTTTACAGAGCTCATCCAAAAACAAGAGGCCTTTTCTTCACTTTATTCAGCATTGCTACGACTCGGTTGCCAAGGCATCAGCCTTTGATTCCTGCAGTTTGGCTCTCACCAGTGATGCCCAAACACTCACTGCTGAGTGCAGCCACCCCAGCACGGATCCTGCAGCCCATGGCACCATGTCCCCAAGGTGGGACATCTGCCTGCACTGCTCAGCCTTGAGGGGCTCCTTCCTGGGCCTGACATCAGGACCTGCCCTCAAGCCTGATTTGTCAAGGGCTAAAATGCAGGTAGAAAAGACTCTGGAAAAATATTTTGTCAGAACTTGTGCATTTATGGCTGTTCAGCCAAAATCAGCTTCATTGTCTGGCTGAATGGAAGGGCTGGTGATGAAGACCCTGCGGCAGGGCTCATGAGGCCCTTGATGGGTCAGGAGCAAAGGTGTGGCTGTTGCAAACTCTCCTGTCTGCTCACCCTCACAAGCACACCACCTTCACCCCCTGAAGCACATCTGTCCTCCAGCACCCAGCGATTTCTGGAAAAACAGGACCTCATTGCATCACCCCCTGTCCTGAGCCAATCAGTTGTTCAAGGTCTGAGCTGATCTTGGATGAGAGCTCTCTTAGCAGCCCCTCTAGCTGCTAAGATAGCCCTGAAGCTGCTATTATTTATTAATATCTCTGAATCCAAGTGTAACCCATGGAATAAGATGTTTCTCCTTTTCTGGTTTTCCACCAAAAAAGAAAGAAACATGTTTTAAGCCGTACACCATGCCAAGGGAAAAGAGTGGAGGGAAGTGAGTTGGGAAGGGACAGAGAGTGAATCTTGATGCCTTTAAGTCACTCAGATGAAGTTCATTTCTCCTTGTCTGTACAAGGTTGGACTCTTTGCATTTTCATGGTAAATTTGTTTACCGAGCCGTTGTTGAAATTCTGGAAGCAGAGAAAATGCATTTGCTCCATAACCTTTCCGGATCTGACAAGTCCTATAAAATCTATTAAAGCCTTTAATGAAATCCCTGCTCGGAGCCAGCTCCCATGAATGAATGTGGAATCGGAATTTAAATTAAAATGTTGTTTTGTAGTCTGTGGGCTTTAGACTTGACAGAAATTAAAGGGACAGTTCACATTTTGGGGGCTCTTGCTTTCTCCCTGTAGTTTTTACTGCCACAAAACACCTCTCCTTGCAGGGGATGGGTGTTTGAAGCTCTTTTCCTCCTGCTGAGCCTGTGGCCAGTTGTGAGCACTCAGCTGCCACTCAAAACCCTCTATACTGAATAATCCTAATTAGAAATGAGTAAATTGTTTAATAGGCAGCACTGTCCCTTAAATAGGATGCAGAACCCTTGTTAGCAAATGGAGGGGTTTTGGGTTCAATCCCCACTCTGAGGAGCACAGAGCTGGCCTTGCTGCAGGGATAACCACAGTGCCTCTGTGGTCAAGAGCATCCTCAAACACTTCCCTGTCCCCTTGCCATGAGCCCCTCGAGGACATGCTGTGGCTCAGCCCATGAGCCTTGGCACTGTGGAGACACTTCCAAGCAAGCCTTGGTAAGGAGCCTGATGTAAATCCATTGGATGTGCTTGGCTTTGCCTACCCAAGGGTTTAATTTCCATATGTAAATACAGGTCTGCATATGCAGGCAGTGTGCAAGCAGTTCATTATTTCTGATCTCTTCTGCACTGAGCAAAGAGAAGCGTCCCACAGTGGAACACGTGTCTGAGCCTGGAAAAGAAAAGGCTGCTCAGGGCTTGGATCACCTTCTCCTGAGCTTTGACCCTGCTCCAGCCTGGCCCAGCACAGGTCAGTGGCAGGCCAGGGTTATCTGGGCTCCTGTCTCCTTCCCCCAGTGAAAATTTGCCAGGTTTTGCTGGGTTTGGCTTCCCATGGAGTGATGCCACCAGCTGTCCTCGCTGCCTCTTTGGGTGTGTGTTTTCCAGCAGCAAGTGACAAAAGCCTGCATTTGTTTCCTCATACAGGTTTATTCTCTTTTGACATATTTTGGATTTATGTATTTGCCCACAGCTGCATCAACTCTTGCCATTCCCTGCAAGGAATCAGCTCTTCACCTGTGGAGAGAGGAAACATCCATCCTCCTTTCCTGGGAGCCAAAACTGCTCCAGCTCCAGAGGTCCCCTGCTGCAGCCGCTCATCCCTGGGCTGGGACCTCACCCAAGGGGGCTGCAAAGGTGCCCAATTCACTTCATTTTGTGCATCTGAGATTCTATTTACTCTTTTCACAGCTTGCAACTTCTTCTGTTTGTGTTTCTCCCTTTGCAAGGGTTATTTTTATCCGGAGGGGCCCCTTGGCCTGGATTTATGCCACGTGATGGGCTCCTCTTGCCAGGCTGAAGAGTCCTCACCCAAAGCCTCAAAACAAGTGGAGGATGCCTGGTACCTGATGGTCCCATGGGCTTGAGTGTTACTCAGCTGCTTCTTTATGTCCTTTCCATGCAGGCTGATTCCAGAAACACCTTCCCAATCCCCAGGCCTGCAGTGGTCAGTGTTGGACTGCAGGGTCTCAGCACAGGACAGTGACTGTGATGAGCAAGGCATTAGGAGAATGGCTGCAGGCCACAAATAAGAGCAGAATAAACACATGTAAACAGTCATTTGGTTCATGGCTGATAAACTTTCATGGTCCATTTTATTGCTGTGTATTCAGAGGAGGAGGGCTCAGGATGCTACTGGCTGTGGACCAACCTTCTCCCCTCTGTCCTGCAAGAGGTTTGGGTGGGATACCAAATCATGAATCCCAGAATGGTTTGGATTGGAGGGGACCTTAGAAAACCATCTCATTCCCCCCCCCCGCCATGGGCAGAGGCACCTTCCACTACCCCAGTTTGCTCCAAGCTCCATCCAGCCTGGCTTTGAACCCTTCCAGGGATGGGACAGCCACAGCTTCTCTGGGCACCCTGTGCCAGGGCCTCACCATCCTCACAGGGAAGAATTTTTTTCCTAACATCCAATCGAATGCTGTTCTCTGTCAGTGTGAAGCCATTCCTCCTTGTCCTGCCCATGCCCTTGCCCAAAGCCCCTCCTGATGTCTCTTGGAGCCTGTTTAGGCACTGGAAGGGGCTGTAAGGTCTCCCTNAACCATCTCATTCCACCCCCCCGCCATGGGCAGAGGCACCTTCCACTACCCCAGTTTGCTCCAAGCTCCATCCAGCCTGGCTTTGAACACTTCCAGGGATGGGACAGCCACAGCTTCTCTGGGCACCCTGTGCCAGGGCCTCACCACCCTCACAGGGAAGAATTTTTTTCCTAACATCCAATCGAATGCTGTTCTCTGTCAGTGTGAAGCCATTCCTCCTTGTCCTGCCCATGCCCTTGCCCAAAGCCCCTCCTGATGTCTCTTGGAGCCTGTTTAGGCACTGCAAGGGGCTGTAAGGTTTACCCTGGATTCTTCTGTTTTCCAGGGTAAACACTCCCAGCTCTCCCAGCCTGGCTCCAGAGCAGCCCCAGCTCTTGTAGCATCTTCATGCCCTCCCCTGGACTTATTCCAACACGTCCACATCCTTCTTATGCTGGGGGTTCCCAAGCTGGACACAGCACTCCAGGTAAAGTCATGGACTCATTTGGATCATGCAGATCCAAAGTGTGTCCAGAGCCAAAGGAAATGGGTGATTTCTGGCTTGGGTGGCAGCACAGAGAGAATTTTCATTCTGCAGGATGCTCAGCACCTGAACAGCAGGGGAGGAAGCTCATTTTCCAAGGAAGCTGCTTGTGTTGAAACCTCTTTGGGCCAGGAGAGCAGCAGTGGGCAGGAGATCCTCCAGAAGGTGAGAGCCTGTTTTCAGTGCAGAAAAGGAGGGAAACTCATTGATGCAATGTGAAGTGAAACAGAAAATGCCTAAATTTGTTGGCAAAATGGCAGAAAGAGGGAAGAAAATGCTCTTTCTATGTCAATATGTTGCTGGAAGGATGGTGAAAAGTTTTCTCCTCATTCCTTTTTCTTTAACTCAGGTTATAAAGCAATCCATGATGTTACTAAGAAAAAAAATCATTAAGTTTCACTTTGAAAATGTCAAAACAAAATGTTTTGGCATTTCTAAAGTGAAACATTTCATTAAAAATGCTGCATCTGAGTGTTTTGACATTTTTAAAATCCGCTCTCCTCCTCCTCCTCCCATTTTCTCAGCCTAAATTTGTTAATATTTTTAGTCCTTCTAAAACTTAATTTCCCAGCAAACATAGTAGTACTGAAAAAATAAATTGCAGGTTTGTGTCTACTGAAAGCTGTGAGCAAGGGGCAACCTGGCAGGCGAGCTGAGGTTGCCACTGTCTTATAACCTCAGCTGTCATTTCTGTGGTGCAAAAGGCTTGTGTAATCATGGGATTGTGCACTGAGAGCTTTATTTCCTTTGGATTCCTTGAGAGTCAAAGTGGTAGGAATACCGGACATGCAAGAGGAGACTTGGTGGTGGGGAGTGAAGCTGGAGCAGGTTGGGAGGTGGGTGATGATGCTCATGTGTCCCTCTCCCTTCCTCCTTCTCCCTTGAGGCACCACTGGTCCAAGCAGTGGCTGCCTTGAGACACCAAAATGACTGCAGGGAATTGTCCTGGTGCTTCATCCAGCAGAGCCTGTGGAGGTGGAGAGGGGCAGACAGACCTGCAATAAAGCAGGTTGGGCTCTTTCTGAGTATTTCCCACCTGACAACAGCCACCACCACCCTTCCAACCCCCTGGCACACCCTGGGCATGCACGGGGCCCCTCCAGCCAGAGGCAACTGCTGCTGCTCCGAGGCTGCTCAAAAACGGGCCGAGTCAAACGCCATCAAAAGCTGCCTTTGAAGTGATGCTTTTTGTGCAGGGGAGGGAAGAGCTGGCGGGACGTGTCACTCGTGGCAGAGTGTGATAGTCACCTACAAAGGCTCGAGGTGTTTGTCAAAGGGGCTGGGGAAGCCTCTGAAGACAAGAGCTGCTTTCAAGAGGAGAGCGCGCCGTGTGCGCCCCGTCACTCGGAGATGAAAGGATCCAGGCTCTGCTGCATTGCTTGTTGCTGCAGCCCCAGCAATTGCACACCCTTTCCCTGCCAGAGCCTCAACACTGCCTAAATTAAAGGGGAAAAATGGAAGAAAGTGCAGAGGTTTTATATTTGGTTTCAAAGCCCCTGGCTCCAGGGGTGTGGGTGGGCACAGCCAATGCAGGCTCAGGGTAACATTGCTGGCTTGGCTGGTGTCGCTGGATGAGGAGAAATTGAGTCACTTCACCCCTGATCCTCTTGTCACAGCAGCTGGCAGGAACCTGCTGGCAGCCAAACCAGAGTGCCACCACCAGCTCCTGCCACAGGAGAGGCTCACACCAAGTTCTGGGTGGGGGTGATGGAATATGGCCCTTTTGCTGCTCAAACACAAAGCACCTGCTCTAGCTGAAAGTCTCCCTGTTCCTGGCGGGGGATCGAGACCGTCTTTGAGCTCCCTTCCAATCCAAACCATTCCAGAATTTCTTTGGTGACTAGTTGCCTTCTCAGGGCTGCAATGCCTTTGTCCTTCATCACTCTGCACTCGACTTCTGCATAAATGACCTTCAAAAGTCCCTTCCAACCTAGACCACACTTTACTGCGCTCATCCAAGCCCGCCTGTCTCCTTGGAGCCCTCCACTTCTCTTTCCTAAACAAACATTAAGAAAATAAGGCGGAAGGGAGGTGGTGGTTCAGGAACATAAAGTCCCACAAAGAAAATTATCTCCCTTTCACTTGAGTTTTTTGAAAGCTGCTGGGTTGCAAAGGCGGTTCTGTTGATTGCAGTTTTAGTCCGTGATTATGCAGTAATGGAAGCATCAGAAATCATCAAGCTTCCTTCCTCAATTTGAGTTTGCCCTTCATCCCGTGGTTTCAGACTAAGGATAAAATGGTCATTTGGAAGAGGAAGGAAGGAAAAAAAAAACTCGACACAATATTGTTTATCTCCCTTAAAGTCACAGCTCTTTATTTGCCATTCCCGTTTTACAGCTTGGCCATTTGACAGATCAATTAGCAACTGCCTCATACACCAGCAATAAAACCTTTCACAGGGGAAACTTTTCCCCAGGCTGAAAAGTACTTTTCTGTCCTTTTTAGGCAGGAGGAAAGGTCAGGTGGCTTCTTAAACCTGGCAAGAAGTTCACAGAGGGTTTCAGAGGGGCTGTCACACCCTGCTCAGTGGGCTCTGGGCTGGGGGTTGGCATCAGAAATGAGATCAGAAAGTGAAAAGAGGAGTAAAGCACCTGCAATGGGAAGGTTTAGTGATGAACTGCCCATCCTCTCCCTTTCGGTGTGTTCGTTCTCTAATGGTTGGGATCACCTGGGTAGGGACTAAGCAGTTAAACCACTGTGTTAGGTTCGTTCTTTTTGGGGCAAAATGAATTGTATTTTAAAGTTTATATGTGTGCACATCTATTTACCCACAGGATTTATAGACATTTGTGTAGATAAGGATGTAGATAAGGATGATCCAAAGTTCACAAAACAGGGCCAAAATTAATGCAACCCCCAAGTTTAGGGCACTGCAGCTGAACAAAGCCCTGGATCTTGGGGTACTGGAGAGGCTGAGAGTGACTCTGCCACCTTGGCACCTCATTTCTGGGGAGAAGGTGAAACTTTGGCTATCCTACCATTCCTGGGAGACTGCTCCTGCTCTCATGGTGCCCCGGGCAGCTGATGGGTCTGCACCTCTCACAAGGGCTGAGCACTTTTCTCTCTCTTGTATTCTTTTTTTTAAACTCCAATCTGTTTGCACTTCTCCCCCCTCCCCATCACCATCCCTTAGGCCTTCTGGGGAAAGAAAGAAACAGCCTCTCTGTTTTTAATCAACCTAATTAGTGTATCTTTAATACAATTAGAGGGAAATTTTACCGCTCCCCCCCTCCCCCTGTATCAATTAAAGCCCCACGGTTGCAGGGTAAATTTTTAATCCATTTAGGACCATCTCCCCCAGCCCCGCATCCCCCTCCTNNNNAGCACCTCCTCCTCCTCCTGCCAGGCAGAGTGTTGCTTCCTCCTCGGTTTTCTTTGGGAGTCTGTTCAAACAGCACATTGTGAGGAGTAAATAAATTACTCTCTGCCCCCTTGCCCTCTCCTCCACGGCAGCCGGCCCCGTTCCAGGCAGCTGCCCTGATTGTAGGGCAGGCACAGGGGGGAAGGGGCTTGCACAAAGCCGGGGCTGCACGCTCCGGGTCAGGGGGGGTCGTGCTGTTCATCCTCCTTTCTTCCATTCTTCGTCCCCTCTTCTGCATCTTGATCGGGTTTATTTATTTTTTTTTCCAGGTCTGGGGGTGGTTGAGGATTAGTGGTTATTTTTTTGCAGCATGTTTCCACACCCCACACCCTCCCCCTGCCCCAAGTGGGTTTTTCTCCCCTCGGGGTCTCAGTGGGGCAGTAGGTTGTGGTCCTGTTTCTGTGGTTGTGGCTCCTGTCCCCAAGATGCTGCACAGGGAGTTGTGGGGGTCCCAGTGTGCCTGGCTGCCTCCTGATCCCAATGCCACTCCCATGTGGAAAGAGCCTTGGGCTAGCAAAATTTAGAGTGAACAGCCTTGCCCCATGCCAGACCACCTGGCTCAGCCCCATCCCGCCCTGCACCCACGAGAGCAGTTTGGGAAGCACGAGGTATCTGCAGGTGGAGCAGCACCTAAAAAATGAGAGCATTTTCTTGGGTTCAGGATTTTGTCTTGTAATAAACACAGATGGCTGCTGGGTCTGCAAACTGAAAACTACCAAATGCAGCATCCTGCAGTTGGAATCACAGAATTTCCCATCTTTGCTCCTCTGAAGCTCCCAAAGATGATCCCTGCCTGGGATGCTTCACTCCAGTTTCTGCAGGACTTGAGGAACCAGCCCAGAGAGCTGCTTAATTAGTGCATGTTCGTTTGCAGGCTCCTGAGAGAGACTGAGGGCTCTGGGCTGGGCACCTGGAGCATGGCACCCTGAGGCGATGGGCGCTGGGAGGGGGCCAGGGAGGAGAAAGCAGGATCCCAAATTCTTCACTATTTTTTCACATGTAGATGTAAGAGCTCATTCACAGAGGTGCAAGAGAAGCTCTGGGTGCTGTGGGGATGAGGTCTGACCCTACACAGTGCCTGGCTGGTGTCCCAGCACGGGGTGGTGACCTGGGAACACAACCACAGCCAGCAACTGAGCTGTCCTCCGCAAAGTCGTGCCAGTGGCTCGTTATCATCATGCAAACACAATTAGCAGCTTTGCTGCTGCCTTTTCGAGATAGATGGGTGAGACTTCCCCTCTCTGAATCTCTCCCCAGCTGGCCCACAACTACAAGGTCCTGCCTTTATGGATCACCGAGTCCCTGCGCTTTCTTAATGAACCTGCGTTTAATGCTTGACTTCTCCGTGTCATGTTTAATTACAGCAGCTGTAACTTCCTCGTTGGTTGGCTTGAAATAATATCTAAGTGCTTCTGAGCTTTAGAGCCTTGTTATTCTTCTATAATTAGAGTTTTAAGGCTGGTGTGAGCCATCTCTGTAAAACAGGCAGCCATTTGCCAGGCATGCTTAGTGCCAGGCTTCAGGTTTCCCAAAGATGGGAGAGAGATGCTGTTAATGAAACCTGGCAGGTTTAGGTGGAAGGAGAGGCGTGCCCGGGGTACCAGGGGTGGCAGCCACGGTCTGTGGCTTGCTGAGCATTTCAAAACTCAAATGTCATCAAGGAATAGACACAAAACTGTTCCTCAGGGTGTATCAGGCACAGGAGCATGGGGTTTCATTTGCTTAAGGTTGATTTTGCCTCCCTTCATCTTTGAATATGCTGCTTTTCCCCTGGGAAGGGCTGGGGTTGGGGGAGATTTGGGGTCCTCGTTGTCTCTTCATGTCCCCTCTGCTTCAGTGTGTGACTGGGAAAGGGGATGAGCATCAGCCTGTGTGAATGATCTTTGAGACCTGAGGTGACACGGTGGGTGAGACTGCAGCCAACTTGCAGAACAAGTGGTCTTTTAGGACCTGCCAGCTCGGGAGAGAAGGGGGCTTTGAGCTGGTAGAGAGCACCCCATTTACAGCACATCTGCGCTCCCACAGAGGGCCCCGAGTGTTCCCTCCTCTCAATCTCCCCCTCTATATCTGCTGCCTTTTAAAGGAAGGGTTTTATTCCAGCAAAAGGGAAGGGATTGATGCTTCTTTCTTAACTTTCTCTCCGGGTACCTGTGTTGTTGAGGCAGCTGCAGCGAGAGGTTGAACATGCAGACACACAGCCCAGCTGGAGGTGCTGGCCATGGGGGGGCACTGAGCTCTGTCCTTGCTCTGTCTGGGGGGTCTGGGCCTACATGGGGGACACAGGGACTTCTGGGCTCAGCAGTGGCTCCTGTCCTGGTGGGTTATTGTGTGTTCCCAAGTGTTGCAGAGCCACTGCAACCCCCAGAAACAAGGTGAGAAGAGCTCATATTCTCAAATAACTTTTCTGGTTTATATTAAACTCACACACCTTTTAAATTCCCGACAACTGGAGGGTCTCATTGCCCCACATGAAGCAGAAAAGGCCCCAGCCTGTGATGGATTTTGAGCCACCTCCAGGGTATAGTCTCAGCTGTGGTACATGTGAGGGTTGAGCTCCAGACCCCACAGTATGGGACAGAAATATGGGAATAGACTGAGCTGCAGAGTCAGGGAAGCACTGGGCTTGTGGAGGCTGAGGCAGCTGTACACAGGACACCCCATGGGCCACAGCAACTCCTCAGTGTGGCTTAGGGAGGAGCCATCCCCTCATCCCTTTGGAAAGCTCTTCCTTCTCAGAAAAGGGCAGCCTGCTGATCCACCCTTAAATTGGGATTAGTTAAAGAAGACCAGGACAATCCACTCTGATACATCAATTTACACTGTTTGCTCTTCCCTGAAGCATCTGCATTTGGAGGCAAGAACCCAAATCCATCAGAGCTCAGGATGAGGCCACAGCACAGGACTTGGCCACGGAGAACCTCATCTCCCCCCAGGATCCTCATGGAGTACCGGGTATTAAGAGGGCTTTTTCCAGAGAGAAGGGGATGGTGAGGAGTGACAGTCTCTGAATTGCAATTTGAAACGTTTACAGCCCAGTCAATCCTAATTCATTATTAGCTGTAATTGTTTCAAAGAAAGTGTCCACTGTTATGTAAAATGCAGTCCCAGATGCTGCTAATAGTCCAGGCTCTCTGATTGCTGTAATTTGCAAAGCTTTTGCCTTTTTTTTTTCCCCTCCCTCTGTAGTTATGATGTGCCTTTTATGAGCCAGCGAGGAAGAAAGAGAAAAGCAGCCATTAGAGGAAAATAATAATGTTGTACCTGAAAGGCCATTAGTGAGTCTCATATAGAAGTATGCATCTGCTCTGTGCCCGATGCTCCCTCACACCCGGACACTGCCTGGGGACTCTGGAGCCTGGGATGGGGACGCGAGGAGCTGGGGACAGCTCTGCTCGCAGGGACAAGGGCTGCAACCCGGGCATGCAGCCCAAAGTGGTGCTGCCCTCACCCAGGCATCAGGGTATGCCAACACCAGCATGCCTCAAAATTAATTTTCACGATTAATTTTCGTGATTAGAGATGGATAAGTGGATGGGAAATCAGCTGGGGTGGAGCAGATTTTGGCTGGCAGATTTGTTGGGGGGGCGTGGTGGTTTCTGGTGAGGGGGGTTTTGTCTCTTTTTGACATGAAGGAAATACCCATTTTCCACTTCTAATCTCTGATTCTCCTTTGTGCAAAGGCAGAGCCACAGGGATGTCTCTCACCAGGACACCCAAGCTGTGAGCTGGGGGCATTTCAAAGCTCTTATGACTTGCTGTCTTTCGCCTGCACCTCTGCTTTCAGCTCAGGTGTTTGTTTTAGCCTGTCTGTGTCGATCCTGTCACCAGGAGCTCCTTAAGTCCATAATATCAACCTAATTTAAGGAAGGCTTTACTTGATGAGACAGGTTTCATCCCCTGCTGTGTGCAGAGGAAAGAAATGAAGGTTGATTTGGTGTTTCCATCACACCCTAGTCGAGGCTGAGCTCCCGTGGGATGAGGCATGATCCTTGGACTGAGTTCGTCAGTGCAGTTTGCCTGGATGGACTGCACTAGATCTGCAACTGGGATCAGACAAAGAGGCACTTTTAGGTCTTTTGGGTTTTTTTTTGTTTTGTTTTGGTAGTGTTTCTTTTCTTTTTTTTTAAGGAAAAAAGGAGAATAGAATAGAATAGAATAGAATAGAATAGAATAGAATAGAATAGAATAGAATAGAATAGAATAGAATAGGATATTTCAGTTGAAATGGACCTGCAATGATTATCTGGTCCAACTTCCTGAATAACACCCAAATTTTCTGTGAACAGGCTAGGGGGTGTGAAAGCTGAGTTTAAATCCAGTGTCCACCCCATGTCCAGCAGATGCTGTTCCGTAAATCATCCGGGGGAGAAATACTTCATGAATTGTGCTGGGATTTCTCTCGTTCCGAGGCCGGGCTGGGGGAGCAGGAAGACAGAGGAGCAAAGGGCAGGCGGAGCGAGCCGAGGCGTGCGGAGGGCGGCTGGTGGGAAGGGAGCGCTGCCCTCTCACCCCTGCTCTCGCACTGCTCCTCCAGGGCTCTCTGCCGTGCGACCCGGTCTTGACACTTCCCACCAGCCAGCCCTGCCCTGGCCCCCTCCCCAGGAGCCGCTCCCCCCAGACAGGCTTTGTTTGTCCGGGGAAGATTGAGAGGGCTGCCGGGGCGGGTGTCCGCCTGCCCTTGCCCTCCGAGGAGGGTGGTCCTGCGGGGTCATTGCCGGGGGCGCGCAGGGCAGGGCGCGCTGGCATTGTCTGCTCGGGAGCCTCGGGACGGGCCTTTGGCCGGCAGAAAGGCACAGAGCACCCATTCCAACACTGTCCGTGCCGCAGGGCCCATCCCAGCCCCTCGCGTTCCCTCCCCTGTGCCGCTGCTGGAGATTTCCCGGCGTTGCCAATACAGGGGATAACTCTTATTCATGGGGAGGGTTTAACATGGGTTAGCACAGGGGCCGGGGGTCTGGCTCTGGCAATTAGCAACGTGCACGGGCTTGGAAGTGTCAATTAGGCTTTTGAGTCATTGTTTACTCATTAACACAAGGTCTCTAATTACCCTGACCCGATGCTATGGGGCTGCTGGAGTTGGCTAATCAAACATGTAGAGCCTTCAAAAGGAAATTAGGACTCAGCATTGAGTGCAAACACCCTTTTCCATGGCTAAGCCCGTGTTGCTCGGGGATTTATAACTTCACACTCTCCATCCCTGCGGAGGGCCAGGAGGAGGAGGGAGCGGATGGCCGGGCTCTCCAGGTGTCTCGCACGCTGCCGGAGCAGCCGGCAGGGCTGGGATTGCTTTATTGCCTGCCCTGTCTGCGGGGCCGGCAGCCCTGGCTCCTGCGGGAAGTGTTAATGCAGGTCAGGGCACGGCTGGGCTCGCCAGCCCCGGCGGGATGCGGTGACAGCAGACAGGCAGAGGGGACATTCCCGTACCAGCTCCGCGCAGGGCTGCACCGGGAGATGGGCTTCACATGGGCTGGAGAGCTCAGCTTTGCAGCCCACCGAAATGCCGATTTTTGGGGTGAGGTAAAACACTCTGAGCTCCCCCAAATCAGAGCTAGGAAATGGATACCGCGGCCGTGAGCACAATGGTAACACAGGAACCGAAGCAGCTTTTCTTGTTCGAGTTTCCCCCCACCCCCTGGGCCCCCATCTCAATTAACTCTCTTTATTATTTCATCACGGCGATAGTTTGTGCCTTTAACGAATGGGAGGAACACTTGCAAATGCCTTTTTGTATGAAAGCAAAGCTGCTTGGTGTTACTGAACTTCAAGGGATCATTCCCTGTTTCCGATCCTCTCCCTTTCTCTGCTGAGGCAGAATGTAGCGTAACTTAAAAGTCAGTGATTCAGACTGCAATTATAACCTAAAAGCACAAATAAAAGATAAGCTGGCATCCTACTGTTCCCCATTTGCATCTGTGTCGCACGGGATGAAGGGAAAAATAAAATCTGCTTTTATAAAGTGTTGAGCCAGAGAATGTCGTCCAGCAGAAAGAAGAAAATAAACAGATCCCCCGAGGCACCGGCTGTTTGAGTTGCAAATGACAACTGGGGTGGAAGATGCACCAGAGAGGCATGAGGGGTTTGCACACAGGTTGGTCACCCTGGCCACAAGTGGAGCCAAACGATAAACCTGATGCTGGTAAAAAGCCACCTTTTTTTTTTTTTTTGTGTTTTTTTTTTTTTTGGGTGTGGGTTTTTTGTTTTTTGGTTTGTTTTTTTTTTTACATATTCCGTGAGCACCACACATATTAATGGGGTGTTTCTCATTGCTCCCCCAATATTTGCTGTAATTTCCAGTAGTGAGTATGGGAGGTGGTGGCTGTCCAGCTTTGCCCATCCCATCAGTCACCCCACACAACTCCTCAGGGCCAGCAGTTCAAACCTTGGTCTCTGTTTTGGGGAGCAACGGCTCATTTAACATCAGCAGAGATTTGTAGTGCTCCTGTCTTGATCGATTGAAAAATCACCTCCCAGAGTGTTTCAGGTTTCTCTGTTCGCAGAGATAGCTGGGAACTCACTGGGGCCCTGTAAACACTTCTTGCTGAAAATAAACAGGTTTTTGAGACAATAGACACCGTTGGGTGTTTTTCTTCCCCCAGAATGTGATGGGTTTCTAACTGGAAAAAAAAAAAAATCCAAAGAGAAGGCAGAAGGAGGAGTGGTTTGACTGAAACACTGAAGAAATCCAAAGGTATCTTGTTTGGGGAGGGGCTGTGCTTTGTGTCTCTGGGCCTGAAGGGAACTGAAGCTCTGTCACCAAGTCTCAGCTGCAAGAAATTGTCTTCCAGCCTGGGAGCAGACTGTTTCCCAGCCAGGCACTGGGCTGGACACGAGGAGCCACATCAATACAACAAATACTCTGGTTTGGTCCTCTAACAAGGCGTTGTTCTTCTTTACCTCCTGCTTTGCCAAAGACCTACCCTGACACTTTATAAAGGGTATAAAGTATTTTCCCTGTCCCTATCCAAGACCCTTGAGCACTTCATGGCAGACCCTGGCTATGGAACGAGCAGCACGGGGGGTCTTTGCCTAAATTTGTGCCGTGCTTTGGTTGGTGTGGCCCGTCCCGAGCCCCGCGGTGTGTCTGGCCGGAGGGGCTCGGCCCGGCCTGCCTGGCCCCGGGAAGCGGAGCAGCTGTGCCGGGGATGCTCGGAACAAAGTGCCTCTCCCGGTGCGTCAGCCTGTGATTTGCATACAGATGCGTAGGAAATCCTGTCAGTCCCGGCCTGAGGGGGAAGGGGACCTTGGGTGCGGGAAGAGAGGTGAGGCTGCACAGTGTGTGCCCCCCAAATCTCTGTCTTCTTTGGGCAGACTGGGGGCCCATCAGCCAGGCTGGCCCAGCCTCCAGCCCAGCAAGCCTGGGGTGCAGATGTTCCCCCCTGTGCAGCACCAGCTTGCCCTGTCTGTGTATTTATCCATTCTCCCTTTCCTGCCACTTCTCTTGTTCCTCCTCTCCCCTTCTTCATCAGCCTGTTCTCCTGTGTGCCCCTGCTGTTGTCTTATACTGAAAATCTGGGGTAATATCTCAGAGAGGTGTTTAGACCCTGCTCACCAGCTGTCTGACTGCTCTGGGTGACCTGTGCTGTCTCACCCAGAGCAAAACCCCACCTGACTGTGCAAATGGTGTCAAACCCTGTCCCACCACCTTTGCTCCTTCAGTCCCATCCTATGATAAAGGTGTTCCTTCACAACCAGCAGTGGATTTTGCAGGTTAAGGAGAGTTGGACAAACCCTCCATCAACAAGCAGGGATCAACTGCAGCCTGTGATCCCTTCACCTCCACTCAGCAGAGAGACACCAACTGGAGACTGCCATGGTCCATCAACTCGCTTTACTTGAAAGAAAAGTTATCCATCAAATCTGTTTGAACAGCAAATAAATGCAGGGAAGCTGTGAGTGGCCATGAAGGGTCCTTGGGCAGAAGGGGAGGATGAATTTGTCAAACCCACTGTTTGTACAGCTGAATCTCTGAGTGGTTTGCAGCATCCAGAAGGCTGAGGCTGACTGTGAATGAAACCTCGAATTCATTCCCTGCTTTTTGTGTTCTCTTCCCCAGATGCCAATGGCTCTGCATTGCCTTTGCTGCTGGACCCCAAATCCCACCTGACATGACACTGGTGACAGAGGGACTGCTAGAGGGACACCAGTGGCATTGTGCAGCAGCACACATCAGCTTCTCAAGCTTTCCAGAGGGGCTCGGAGAGGTAAAAAAAATGGAAGTATAAGCATCACATTTCAGTGGGGAGCTCAGCAAACCCCTCTCCTCCCAAGGTGCAATTAAAGAGAACAAAACCCCAACACTGTGGAGGTGCTGGAAACGCCTCTCCCTCACCGTCCTTGTCACTCCCATTAACAAACACAGTCCGTGGCACCCCAAACGGGTGACCTCGGCAAACGGCAAATTGAGTCTGTTTGTCACGTGGCTCCTTGAGAGGTGCTTGCCTGGTGAATGGCCTTGGCATACATTAAGTGAATAAACCGCCCCATTGTTCCGCTCCTTCAGCCGCCCTGCTCAGTTGACCCATTCAATAACTGTTTGTTTGCACAGATTTCCCCATACAAGTGCAACAAGCTGAACCCTGGATCTGAGCAGATGTGTTTGGAGTAGGCTCCCTCTCCTCGCTTCCTTCCCATCAAGGTGTATTGTTGCATCTTTTCAGAGCTCCAGCTCTCCCCAGCGTGACTCATTCAGGCAAAATTTCTGTGCTGTTCTCAGGCACCCTCAAGGATTTCCAGGCATGATTCACCTCTTCTGGGGCCATATTTTGAGGCTCAAACTAACCCAAAACTTCCTAAGAGTTTTCTTTGTCTTCTATCACAGCCTATCTGCGCATGAGAAAACAGGGAATGCAGTGGGGAATGGCAAAGGTGTGCTGCTGTTGTTTAAGATCAGGATGTAATCAGATGTGTCAGCATCTCCTCTGTCGGGCTGTGGAGTAGGTGCCCTGAATTCCTCTGGGAATGTTCCCTCACAGGTATCCTTTTCCTTGACCTCAAAGCACTGTTGAGGTCATCCCAGTCCATCCCAACAACCTGGTGCTGTTCCTGGTCTTGCAGGTAGGAAAGGCCTAACCTGTACTTCTGCAGTGCTGGGAGTGCTGTGGGTTGAACTTTTATTGCCAAAAGGAGAAATGATGTTAAACCTTTTGGTTCAACCCTTGTGCTAAGGCCAACGCTTGCAAGTGCCTTTGTTTCAGGAAGCCCATTTTTCAGACATGGGATCAAGAAGGGTTTCGCAACTATGGAACTTCTTGGTCTGAAAACGGTAGTTTGACCCCTAAATAGTCTGATATGCAGAACCCACTGCTCATAGCTCGTGTCTTCTACTCAGAAGTAGAAGCCCTGTGTAAATGTCATGATCAAGCACAATCTCTCCTTGGTGCAGGGACCCAATAGCTGCAATATCCATGGAAAAACAGTTTTCAGCAGGAAAAGCGAAGGGGTGTACCTTTGTGTTTTAAAAACGTGGGTGACTCAGTTTGCAGTAAGGGAACATCCTTTAAAACAAAGAAAAGCTCTGGAGTGTGGGATGTTGCTGCCTGAAATCAAAGTCAGCTCGAGGTCAGCTAAAAATACAGTAGGCACGTTCTGTGGGACTGTGGGTGTCAAGACTCTGTAAGCTATTAAAAGTTCTGGAGATTTTAAACCCTTTTTTTTTCTTCCCCGTTGATGCATCACATGAATCACAAATACCCTCAAACGAGCCATTTGTGCGTCTCTCTCCAGACGGAGCTGACAGGGGGATAAACCAAACGCATGCAAATATTATCTCAGGGCAGGCTGAGATTGGACGGGGTGAAAGAGAAAAGTTAAACACGGAAGCATATTTATTTCCGCATAATTTTGTCAGCTTTCTGCCGGCAGTGAGAGACTAAACTTCGGAGGAGCCTGACCCCGGGATTATCCGAGGGAAGACATGTGCTCGCTGTTTCGGAGTCACCATCTGCGAAGGAGATTTCGGGGAGGGCAGACGCGTGGCAAGGGGACGGGCTGCATCTGCCCAGCCGGGAGAGGAACCGCCGGGACCCGCAATTCCTGAGCATCGTCCCAGCCCTGCCCCGCGCGTTTGTCAAGAGTTCCTGCTTGTCAGGAGGGTTCTTCAGCTTTTCTGTTTCTTCCCCACCAACCCTCCAGCCCAGCTCCGGGGGACTTTCCCCCCTCCCTCAATCAGCCCCGGCGGGTCCATTTGCTTTTGTCTCGCATTAATTGCTTGCTACTTTTCATTGCCTGCTCCTCCCCCTTTTAAAGATAAATTTTAAAGCCCGAGCGGGGTGGAGAATGGCTAAGCCCGCTGTTATTTTTGACATTCGCCCCAGTGACAGCTGGACCTTGCAAGGCTGGGGCCGTTCGCACACAAAGCCTATTAGCTATGCCCACTCACTTAATGAGCCCTGAAGTCTGGAAGGAAAATTTCCTCCCCTAAGTGTGGCAGAGCCCTTTGTCATTGTAAACAGGCGCTGCTTGCCGAGCCCTGCCTTGCCTTTCTCCTTCCTGCCACCGTGGCTTTTCTATTTACTCAGGAAACAAAAGCGGAGCCGTGTCAGCGCGCAGGGAAGAAAATGTACCCAGCGACTGGGGGTTCACACGGGCCCGCCTCTGCCACCCACCGACCGCGGCCGGGGCTCCCCGGTGTCACCGGCACGGAGGGGACACCCCGGCACGGGAGGGAGAGATGTGCCCCGGTTTGCAGATCCTCTAAGTGCTCCCTGTAGGGACAGGCTGTACAGCTCAGAACAGCACTGGGAAATCCATCACCTAAACAGAGAGATTTGGGGCTCCTGAAAGTCCTGCATGAGGCTCGGAGTTGGTTTGGAGGGGTGTTTTCTTCCGTGGATTTCTGTAGTTATTTTATGGATTCTCAAGCAAGGAGCTCCTGTCCCAGCTCTGCAAATAATTCACAAAGGAATCTTTCCTTCTGCCTCTTTTGAACTTGCAGCCTGCCCAGGTTTGCTACATTTTAAGCCCAAACCTGTCCCATTTTATGCCCATTTCCAAAGCAAGTCACTACCCAACAGAATAAAACCTTAAGTGCCAATAAAGCATGTTAGAAATGGGAACACTTGGGTGTACCTGGCAGCACGTGTTTATTGACACTACTGGCAATGGCAAGGGAAGCAGGAAAAAACCCGCCCAACTGCTTGCCCTGAGCAAGGCCATGTCACAGATGGTCCTTCCTTGGGCTGAGGGTGACCAGCCACTTGACACAGACCCTCACAGCAAGGGCAAAGTTACTGAGGGGAAAAATCTGGAATACAGGTCTGGATGTGATTAAGAAGGTAAAATCTCTAGGTCTCATGATTTGCAACATAATCTTCAATATCTGCCAGGTGCAGAAACGAGCTGGTCTTCATCCAGGCTGGGAAAGAGCCGTCTCGGCTTTTTAGTGCCACTAAGGGAGCCTAAAGAACATTTAAACATCCTGCTCTGAGCGTGTGTGAGGGTAGTGTGTGTGAGGAAGCTGCTGCAGACACCACGGCCTGCACAGCCACGATTTGCTTTTGAGGTTCAAGTGTGCTTGAGAGCTGGACCTTGAGGATGTCCTCATGCCATTGCTTTCCTGGGCTGTCCCTGGTGAGAACTTCCAAGAGACTTCAGAAAAGCAGCTCCCAGCCTGTGACATCTCTGCATTCACTGACATCCCTTCCTCCACTTCTTTTTTGTTCCTTCTCCAGGGATTTGCTTGCTAGTTTTTAAATATTTGCATATTTCAGTGCTTTCTTTCTGTTGGTAACCAAGACTGTTTGGTAAAAGCTGAGACATTTCTGAATGTAAGTCAGGCAAAAAATTACCTTTTTTTGTGTGCTTTGCAATTATCACAGCAAAATGATTCCTTTCTTCCTCCCGCAGTCAGTAATTTATTTTTTAACAGAAAAACTAAAACGTTACTTCAAGAATGCTGGGTTAATGCTGCTCTTGTTTTGCCTGTGAAGTTAAGCTGGCTTCGTGACTGAAGTGTTTGTCTTCAATTTATAAAATTGCCTGTGGGTATGTCCCATTTTGGGAAGACACAAGAAGCACTCACAAGCAAGAGAATCTCAGGTTCCAAACTGGTTGTTTGGTAATGAAGGGAAAAGACCAATCTTCATCCCATGCTTTAAACTTGCCTTTGCCAGCATTTCTAAAGTGACTTTTCCTTGTTTACTGCAAAAATCCTAAGGTGTAGAACTGACTGTCAGGATATTCCCAGGGATCTTTGATCACCTCTTTCAGCATCTCCTGCTTGTTCCTGCTGTTCCCTGTGCTGACGCCAGCCCACGCTCATGAGGATTCCTGCACCCAGCTTGTGGCAGCCTCTCCTGAGCAGTGTTTCATCCAGATATGATGGAGAGAGAACTGGAATAAATAATGTTGGTGGGAAATCACCAAGTTTTTCCCTTCCCAAACACCACAATTATCTTTTTGGTCCATTTGAAGTTCTGTTGGAGTAGAAAAAGGGATTTTCTTCTCTTGTTTGTCTTTATGTCCACTGCTGGGACTGCTGTGGCTTTTGGGGGGCTCTTTAGTGATCACCCTGACTCCTGCCAGCTTGGGCCAAGACCACCCCTTGCAGCAGCTTAGTCTGTTTGGGGTAGTGAGGTCCTGGAAACAATGATTTGGCAATCCAAGTGTCACACTTTAATGAGTGTCCAGGTTAGGGAAATACATGTAAATGTTGATTGCAGGATAGGAATATGAAGGCTGAGGCTAAAATGTAGCTTTCTTTCTGCTTGAGCAAACTTTCTAGGTGCTCTGCTTGACAGCTCCTGCATGTCCAGCAACATGAAATCCTCTCAGTCACAGTTATCCATAAATGCTTGGAAATTTTCCCTAATAGCAATAGAGAACTGCTTTGCTGCACAGTCACCTTGTTGCAGAATCATAGAATAGTTTGTGTTGAAAGGGGCCTTAAAGATCACCTGGTTCCTGTCACCTTGCCTAAGGTGGTGGCTGGGGAGCAAGGAGCCTGCTGTGGCTCATTTCTTCTCGTTCTGCATAATTTGGGGGCTGGATTTTGACACGGAGATTCAATAGAAGCCCCTCTTTCCTCTGGGGCCATTTAATCCCTGTGCAAGGGGATTAAGACATGGCAAAGGAGCTGCAGAAGTCAGGAAGGAGGTTGTGCTACAAACTAAAGTGAGGGCCAGGAGCCTTTCTCCACTGCTGTGTCCCCTCCATCTCAGTATCCTTCTAATATCTGCTAATCGGCTTTTCATTTGTAGGCTCCATTTTAATTCACCGCAGTCCGTACCTCCGACATTAAGTTGGCAAGCTCGTGTCTGTGTAAAAGCTGTAAGTCAGGACTGGGCAAACGGCTCCAGGAGTGCCGTGAGCTTGGCGTGTGTCGAGGGGATTTGCATTTTGAAGACGGAGCTAATCCCTTTTCTATGGTCTGCACTCGTAGGCAGCTGCCCCAGGAGCGTTTTGCCCGTCCTCTCCTCCACCCTCGCTGTTGGAGGGGATTTCAGAACAAAGAGGGCTGTGGGTCAGAGCTGGGAGCACGGACCTGGCATGCAGGGACCTGGCTGCAGTCTCTGCTCGCACACAGCCACTCAAGGTGACCCTGGATAAGTCCTGCAGGCTGCACCTACTGGGCACCAGGGCAGGCTTACGCATGTGGACACCCGATCCATCCAGGAACCTGGCCCCCAGCCCAGCCCCGGCTCTGGTGGCCAGCCCAGGCCAGGAGACCTGCTGGGGGACACTGCTGGACAGGAATAAATACATAAACACCTTAGCAGCACTTCCAACCAGCCTGTTACAACTTGAATTGCCTCTGCTCAGTGTTGCTGGAGTTGTTTGGAGAGCTCTGTGAAAATCTGGGCAGGTTTGTGCTCCTCTGGTCTGGAGAGCCTTCTAAAGAGCTGATATCGAGTGAGGGTTGTATTTCATATCATCTCAGCTTAATCATGCACATGCTGCAGAAGCTGCTCTAGCCAGCAGCTGATGGGGGGGATGTCCAGGGTCCCTGGATGAGACACAATGAGCAAAGTCAGCTGCAGGATGCAGATCCTCAGCACTCCCAAAAATGGAGTGTTAAAGCTAAATGTTCAGCTGGCTTTGTTAAGTGAACACAACTTTTGTGAGCATCTCTTTTTCTGTTATTTCATTAAGAGAGTTAACCTCGAGATCTGTCCTGAAAGTAGGAGGATTGAATGCCAAGAAATTTGACTGGGTTTGACTTTGTGCTTCATTTACAGAGGCCAGAATGATCTTCCCACACTGTGGGTAATTATTTGCCCCAGCCATGTGCAGTGACACTTTTACACAGTTGTGATGAGGGGTTTGGAAGCTGAGGAGGATTTTTTGAACCATTTCCAGCCTCTTCTGTGTGACTCTGGAGTTACCTGCCAAGTTGCTCTTAGATTCAAAGAGGGCAAGCTTCCTGCTTACCTTTTGTGGAAGAAGGAGGAGCAACAACACAGATTTCTCTTCCATGAAATCTTCCCTTTCCAACCTACATTATTTAATGCTGGGAGGGAAAATGTTTTCCTGAAAATCTCCCAGCAGCTCCACAGCTCCACACCAAGCCCATCACTAGGTCAGGGAACTATTTGCAGGTGTTTGGTCTCTGACCCCTTCTCTTGTAGTGGGAAGACTTGCACCAAAGCAGACACTCCTCACCTCTGTGTTAGCCCTGGGGAAAAAGGCCCAGTGCTGACAACCTTTGATGTGATTATTTCATATCACAAGGTTGGTGGATGCTGCCAGAGCAAGGAAACCATCCAGCATGGCTCAGGCAGGAGGGTTTTGTTGGCCACGCAGGATTGCAGGGGAAGAAAACAGAGATGGGTTGCATTTGAAATAAAGCTCATGTGAAAATTTGCATAATAACATGTAAAAAAATGTGCCATGAAACTAAATATAGTGCAGTGCTATTTTACTCACCTCTGGTTAATCAAAGTTAACAGCATTATAATGTAACAGACGTTGTCTCACTGCATATCAAATTTCCGTTCTTCCAAACCAGTGGTGTGGCTCTACATAAAGAGTGCAGTGGAAAACAAAATCCCAGTGATACTGTGCTTCAAATAATGACTAAACTTGCTTTTACTTTGATTAAAAAAAAAAAAAAGTTGTAGTAAGTCTCACCATGTGACCTGAAGCAAACCTGAGTGAAAGGATTGTGTGGAAGGGCTACTGGAGGGAAAACCTGTGTCCAATGCTCTGGAAATAGCCAGGTTTGCCTGTCCTGGCTGGAACAGATACATAAATATTTACTTGAATCAAACCCACAGTTTTCTGTAGAAAGAAAGAATGTTTTCAGGTAAAACCTTTCAGCTTGCTCTGTTTAATCTGCAGTGTTTTGAGTCTCTCAGAGGAGCGTTATCACTTTGAGCATTAGCCAAGGCTGGTCCTACAGGAAAGTCAGAGAAGAAAGCATCAATCCTTTCTCTGATTTTTTGTTTCTTTATTTTATTTTTTTTAAGAAACTTGTCCTCTAAATCTCATATCTTTCCATTTTCTCCTTCAATTTCCATCACGAAGAGTGATCTCTATCCTACCAAGTGCTTGCTGTGGCTCCAAGGTGCACTGTACCTATTTCTGTGTAATCTTGACTGGAAAAGCAGAGGTTGTGCTGTAAATCAGAGGCTGAGCAGTAACCCCGTGTGAGCCATTCTGGCCTGGACAATCCCAAACTCTTTTTGCTATTCCTACAGGAGTGAACAGCAGCACCAGAGCTCTGATGGGCTCGGTGGTGTTAGATCAGGCAGCAACTGACAGAATGAGAGGACACAGTCTCCAGCTGTGCCAAGGCAAATATAGGTTAGATATAAAGAAAAAGTTTTTTATGGGAAGAGTGATAAAGTACTGGAATGGCCTGCCCTGGCAGGTGGTGGAGCCACCATCCCTGGATGTGTTTATAAAAAGACTGGGTGTGGTACTCGGTGCCATGGCCTAGTTGAGGTGTTAGGGCATGGGCATGGGTTGGACTCGGTGATCTTGAAGGCCTCTTCCAACCTGCACATTCTGTGATTCTGTGATCCCACACTAACCCCTCTGGACGCTGTGCTGAGCGAAGCTCTCTGGTTTTTGAGTGGGTGGCTGAGTGCCCTCAGCAGGGTTTGATGCCGGCGTTGGGCGCTTTCCTGGAAAACTCTGCTCCGAGGCCCCGCGGGCCGAGCTCCTCCAGGGCTGCTGTTAATAGGTTAATGAGCCCCTCGTCTGGCGGAGCTAGAGTGCCTGGCTTTCCAAGATAAAACTATCCAGCCACATTAGGAGGATGGGCCTCTTTATGACTGAACGCCATTCATCCTGAGTACACAAGAGCTCGCAAATTTAATAAGCAGAATCCATTTCAGCCCCGTGGCCTACCATGGCAACAGGAGAGAGGGGCTCCAGCCTCCGCTGCTCAGGCATCATTATCTCCAGGGCCATCTGCTCCAGAGAAGCACAATCCCAAACTCAT
The DNA here is from genome assembly GCA_013399915.1 of Illadopsis cleaveri. Taxonomy (NCBI): domain Eukaryota; kingdom Metazoa; phylum Chordata; class Aves; order Passeriformes; family Timaliidae; genus Illadopsis; species Illadopsis cleaveri. The sequence goes on from VXBB01023408.1 coordinate 62,299, forward strand.
TTAAATAGAGCCAGCCTGAAATGTGTGACGATTTTTCCCAGTCTCCCCCTCCCTCACTGACGGCTTCCCCCCCTCCCCGCACACAGCTACACCTCCGCACACAAGCGGGAGGGGATGTAATATTCAAAGGGTGAGGAGAGGGTACGGGAGATAAGATTATAGTGATAATGAACTGAGGGAAGAACGGGGGAGGGAGGAACTTTCTGCCTTTGGCTGCTGTTCCCTGACAAAGCAAGAGGTTGCAATAAATTATAAATGTATTTTTTTCAGATCGTCTTCTTGGAAGAAATATTTCCTAAACAATGATTCATCATCATCCCCAGAACTCTGCCTCTCCGGAACAATTAAGCAATGAAGAAAACTCGCTCAGTTAATTCATCTCTTTCCGTGTTTTCTGACTGATGGTTCACCGTCATTGTCATAAGTGGATAAAATAAATTACTTAAATGTATTCACCCCTCGTAACTGGTGACACTTTGGAAAGCAAATGGGAGGGGTTAGGGGGAAAAGGATTCAGTCCTTTCCCTGTGGCAAGGATTTGAACCCATGCGTGTGCTGCCTCATGTTAAGGGCTCCCAAGCCAAACTTTGGGACAGGAACATGTAACAACTCACTGATATAAGTGGCCTCAAGGTACAGAGGGAGATGAACAGGAATGTGCAAAGTTTCACCATGTCTCTGCTTCTGGACAAAGTTTTTTTTAATGGATCTTGTTTATTTCAGACGCACGCATGGAGGCTGAAGGAGTTGTAAGGAGCCAAAGCAGGAGCAATGGGGGATGCTGGCAGGTGGCTCTACAAATCATTGCCCCAACAGTGTGTAAAGTTTGAGGAGCACTTCAGGCTGTAGCAGGGAGGATATGACCCAGAGCAGGCACTGAAAAGCCCTGGGAAGACATCCTGGTTGGCCCCCAGGCTGGAAAGGGTCTCTCTGCCTGGCCTGTCCCCCAATGGATGTGCATGGTGGGAGAGATGCAGCAGCCAGAAGGGAAAGAAACTACTGCAGGAATTTCTGAAAGATGCCATTTCTCATTTGTTTGCTGTCAGGGCCTTCTGACCTCTGCTCGCTGGGTCACAGGAGTAAATCTGTCATGGGCTGAAAGACATGTCTCCACTGCTGAGGTGGAGGCAGCGCCTGCCCACTGGCTCCCCTGTCCCTGTCCCTCCCCAGTCTGCCATGTGCCTGCAAACACTTGCCCTGCTCTCGTGTTTCCAGGTCTGCAGGACATGTACACCACACAGCGCGAGCTCACGTGCACTGAGGTGCTCAGCTGGTGGATGGGATGGAATGGGATGGAATGACATGGAAGCTGCATCCCCTGTAAGTTTCAGGCCAGGCATGCAGTGGGACATACGACATTTCCAGCTCGTATCCATGCCTGTGTGGTGCCAAGGTCTCTCTCACCTGAAGCTCTGACCTCACAGATCTCCCAGCTCTGCTCCGTGGCACGTGGAGCTCATGTGGATTGTACAGAGTGAAGCCGCAGTACATCAACAAGACCAAAGCGTAGAAATGCATCTAGCAGGGGGTGGAGAATGAAATCATATATATTCATTACATTTATTTAGTGATGTGAAGCCTCCCAGAGCCCATAACACCCCGTATCTGCCATCATCATTCACTCAGAGCATGGCAGATGGCCAGGAAGCCAGCACAGCACCCGGGTGGGACGTGATGGATGCCTGCAAGGACAGGCATCTCCGCCCTGGCCCCAGGGAGAGGAGAAGGAGGCAGAATGGAATTATGTAGCCTGGAAACTGGAGGCTTTCCCCCGTCTATTGAGTGCTGGGGTATTTCAGTGTCCTCTCGTGTGCAGCGTGAAGCTTGCTCAGGTGAGGAAATTGTGGTGTACACACGTGCAGGACACCCAGAAGGATCAAGGTGCCCGGTGTCCTCTGCTGGAGGCTGAAATGCTTTGGTCACATCACTTAGCGGGGATATAACCTTTAAGTGTTCACTAACACAAGGTGTCAAGTCATTGATTAGGAATGCAGACTCAGCAAACCCCGGGTGATAGATGGCCTGTGACATATTAACTTACACAGAAAGCCTCTATTGCTTGGAAATCTTTTTAGGTTGATAAATTGGAGGATCTACCACAAAATCCATAATAATGTGTTTTTCTCAATAGCACAGTTAGAAATGATAAGGTACCAAATGTTATCAGAGATGAAAAAGCTTCAAAGTATTTGCACAGGTATTTTAATTTATTAAATCTGCAGAAGAGTTGAAAGATTAATAAAAAAATGGTTTTGCTGCAAATTTCTCAGCTTTTCCTTTTCCAGGACTGGCCAGTGCCTCATAAAGACCTGAACCCAATCAGGCCTTTGAGTTCTCATCCTGGACAAAAATTTGGAAAACAAACAAAATCCCTTACGAAGATACAACTTCAGCTCCTGTTTAGCACTTATTTAAAATAAACATTATTTCCTTTCAAGGAATTTTGAACCTTTATATCTCCTCACATAAATCCTTGTCAGAAATGTTCCAGGGATTGATGTTCACAGCAACATGCAGTGTCTGCTCCAGATAAGAGGAAATGCAGATATCTTCACAGAGAGACTGGTGCTGCCAACTCCAGCTGATCCTCTGTGAGAGCTCGGCCTGGAGTCACCAGCCAGCCTAGACCTTTGCCTTAAGTGCATGCATTCAATTATTTAACAAGGAAAATGGGCTCCTGTAACTAATAAAATACCTGATTTAGCCCCTCAATCCCACACTAACATCTTTAAAACGCTGCCAAGACAGGTAAGACCTCTGGGAGAGGAAAGTTAAGTATTGCCCCCTTCCTCGTGGCTTGCTTTCAAACCTACATTTCATTCCATCTCTGTTGTTCAGAATTAATGTTGCAGGGAGTGGCAGAGAGCTTTTCTAGGAAAGCATGGCAAACACCCAACTTCAGCAGGAACCAGCCTACCACCGTGCAGATCTGCTGGAACACAGGGAATTCATCCCGGATGGCAAAGGCTGGGCTGGTTTCTTTCTTTATCTTTTTTTTTTTTTTGGAATGCTTAGCTTTTAGAATTATGAGAAAACCAACTCATGGGTCAAAGCTCTCAGAGCCAATCTTTCTGCCTTATTTTCCAGGTTTTAAGACATGAAGCCCAGCAGGTGGGAAGAAAGAGATGAAACAGGGCAGTTTTTCATTCTTCCGTGAGTAAATTCTCGGTTGCAATCTCTCCAGCTCCCGGAGTGGGGGCCTGACGTAAGGAGACAGCAGAGCCCAAACCTTCCCTGCAGAACTGTGTGCTTGGCTGGGCTGACACCAGGAGTGGGTTTGGCTTTCCCAAGGCTCAGCTGGAGGTGGGGTGGCTTTCAAAGGGCTTAGGCTCTGCCCCAGCATACCACCCCTCACTGACTGATCACTTTTACTGCAGACAAGAGGTAGGAAATTATCATTAAAGATGCCCCCCAGAAAGGCTCTGAGCCATTTTCTATCAGATTTACACTGCCTTGGGAGAAGTAAGACAATGAGTTTCTCCCTTCACACCCTGTCCTCCTGCAGCTCATGGAGCTGGCTGGGGTTAAAGGGATGATACAGAGGGAAAACTGTGCTGTGAACCAGGTCTGGGAGATCAGCAGACACCAGTGTTCTGCTTTTAGTCTGATACAGGTCAGCTCTCAAATTTGATCACATTAGCAAGAGAAAAAAAAAACAAAAACAAAACAAAAAACAGGCAGAAAGTTTGACATTTTCTGATTTAAAAAAAAAATAACATTTGGGTTGCTCATAGTGAAGAAGCATTGGGTTAAAAGCCCAGGCAAATTTGGGGCAGGCTGTAGCTATAAATGTACCGAGCATGATTCCCGGTATCTCTTTCACACACAGCCTCGGTTCCTTGCGTATTTTCTATTTTTGTTTTCTTTAATGGGTTTGAGCCGTGATATTTTTAAGAGTGCTGTTCTGTGTGTAGCAGCTGCCATTGCCATGCTCCCAGCCCGGTTGCCATGGCTGATACACGGGGCTTGTGCCAGAATTTTGTTGGTCAACAAGTTACTGTCAGTGCTGTTGGGCAGCGTGTTTCCATAGTTATCCATGGAGAGGGGCATCCTCAGGTGATGGGATGCTCAACCTACTTTTTAAAGGACTCAGCCTAAATGCACTGCAGGTCTTTAGTGTTTAATGTGACTATTTAGCACCCTAACAGCTGAACTCTTTCCAAATTAGCCGGAAAAGCAAATGCGACAATTTTTAACACAGCGCTGGTGGAGCAGCTCGTTTGTGCTAATCAAAAGAGAGTGATCAGCTTGACAACGTCCCCTCTTAATTTAATTCATGGACTTCAAAAATAAGTTTCTTCAGATGCAGGTGCCTTGAGAACATCCGTTTTTAACTCATTTGAAGTAGTGAATTCCTCTCACTGGACTTAATTAGGGACAGGTATTAAAACAAATTGGGCAAGAAGACCTTAGAAGAAAAGTGATTTTATTAGGAAAGAACTGTAGGGCGCTTTAATTAATGCCAGAACAGCTGTCCTTAAACTGTTTCTCTCTTATGAGTAGATTATCCCAGCAAAGGCTGAGAGGCTGTGTAAAACAAGGAGCAAGCTCTGTTCAGAGATTCTGGTCCCTGCCTGTGCCACAGTCACCAGAAATCACAGAGCATTTGTCTGGTCTTCCCTTGGATTGCAGCACTTCTCTGTTTTCTTACAGTATAGACTCATCCCAGTTTGTTTCTGAGCAAATTGCTTTTTTTGTTCATGTTGCATATTCCCTAAACAGTCGTATTAGTGGTGGCAGCATGTCATTTTGATGGTGTTATGACAGTGTGACGCCAAACTCGTATTAGCATCACATTTCTTTTTAAATCTTGTCTGGAAACATATTGTTCTCTCTTGCCAGCACTTCTCTGTTTCTCTCACCCCTTGCCATGGTTCTGGGTTGCCTTTTGCTTTAACTCAGTTGTTGCAAGAGGGCCAAAACACTGCGTGTGCAGAGGAATTTTACTGATCATTCAGGGGATGGGACTGAGGGAAAAAAGAACAAACCTGTTTGCCCAAAGCTGTCCAGAAGCCTCTCCTGCAGGAGATCTCCAAGCTCACATTCCTCTGGCTGGCATCCTCCTTTCTCTTATGCCTCCCTTTGCTCAGATTTATTGTTTAGATTTATGAAGTTTAGGTTTCAAGATTTCCCATTGCTTCCACAGAGTTATTTATATTTCTTTGATAGTTCCTTCTACAACCTCAATTAAAAGGTGGACTCTGACATCCCCAAATGGTGAACTCAGTATTAAATTCAGAGAACTGCAACAGGAGCTGGCAGGGAGCCCCAAGACTAGAGGCTCAGCCTTCCTGTGGGACTAAACCAGCAAAATCTGGGAAAATCTTCCCCCAAGCCTCCTCACCTCTCCAGAGGTATGCTCTGCTCCAGGATGGCTTAGAATGCTGCTGGCTGCAGGATTTTCCTGGCTCTCAGCCCATTAATGATGAAGGAGGGATGGGAGGGGGTCCTGTGACATGGGAAAGCTCCCTGACAGTCGCTGATGGCGTGAAGCACCTGCTTTGCCCCCCAGGCACCATCCCCATCACCCTGGAGCTCTGTCCCCCACAGCTCCTCCTGCCCCTTATCCCCAGCCCCTTCCTCACAGCAAACCTTTGCTCAGGTTGATTTTTGCCTATTTGTTTTCCCATTCCTCCCTCTGCTCCCTGACCTGACAAGTGCCCTTTTTAGCAGGGTATTAATTATCATCACAGTGCTGGGACTGGTAATTATCCCTCCCTTGTGCTTTTTGGGCTTCCCAGCACTGGTTGTGATGAGGGCAGGGTGAAACAGCTCAGCTGGCAAGGGGCTCATGGTGTGTGTCTCGGAGCTGTGGTAATTTTCCTGTGCCTGAGAGCAGGGAATGAGACCATGAAGAAGAGGAAAAGGAGAAAATTTTGTCTTTGTAGTCAATGGAGAATGGAAGAACTCAGCCTGTAGCCTTTAACCATGGTACTTTCTTCCCAGTGGCTCCCAAAGTTTATAATGGAGAAGAAAAATTGGAGTAACTTTAGACTGTCCACCAGGAGAGGGAGAAGCCCAGGAAGGCCTTGTGATAAGAAGCATGAGAAAAAAATCAGAATAAAGCACTGAGAGGGGTCATAAGAAGAGGATTCCAAGGATGTGGGTACACCTCTTCCTCTGTGGGTGTTTATACAGGGCAACTGCAGCAAGTTTTGTTTTTAGGGGGACCACTCATGTGGGCAGAGCAGGCATTGGTTCTCTCTCTGGTATAAATTACCATGCTCGTGCCTGGTTTACTCATTTAGGACCTTGCATTTCACTGAACATTTTAAATGAAAAACTCTGTGTTTAACTCTGCTCCCTCACGCCAGCACAGTAATTCTGTAATACATTTGCTGTATTTTGGTGCCAAAATTACCCAGCTAGGGCTGATGCTCTGAGATGCTCTTCATTCCAGTGCTGCCCTGGCCAAAGGAACCTGCCCTGGGAGGTGAAGGCCATGCTGAGCCCAGCGAGGAGGCACCATGTGGGATGGCAGAGCCAGAGAGCATCGAGGCAGGAGCCCGGCTGCCTTCCAAGGCACAGAGCTACTGCCACTGCCAGAAATGCAACAGCTCTCTGACATCAACACAGTGAAAAAAATAAAAGAAAATACTCCTCTCTGGCCAAAACTGAATTTTTCTTCGGCAAAATGACAGCACTGTGTTAGTGAATATTGCTTTTCCTTGCAGCAGGGAGGGGAAAGGGAGATAAAAATGAAATAAGCTGTGCTTTCCTCTCTTTTATGTCTTTTTTTGTAAACCTTTAAGGATTCTTTCTGTCTTTCCCCCCCACCACAGTTTCCTGCAACAGTGAGAAGTTTTATTACAATTTATTGGGCACTTGTCTCGGAATTTAGGGGTCTCAAGCAAATCACAGCCCCAGCCTGGTGAGCGCAGCTAACAGTTGTAGTAAGAGGCAGGATGTGCTCTGAGCACCTTTTATTGGAAATAGAGAAGCCAGGTGTCAGAGGGAGAATAGATGAAGACCTTTTCCCACAGCCACCCCCCTAAAAATCAGTGCCAGGAGTAGAAATGAAATTCAGATCTCCCTTTGTGTGAAAACCTGTCCGGTGGTGGATTTTTTTCCCCAATATGCAGGATTAATTGTAGCAATGGAGCTGGGATACTGAAGTCCTAAGCAAGAAACCAGCGACCTGCCCTGGATATTTCTCTGTCCCATGCTCGACTTCGGGACAAATGTCACATGGGAAACTTGAGGCCATGCACTGACCCACTTGTTTGCTGTCAACAGACATTCCCACATGCAGCATCTTGGAGCTTGTGGGATCAAACTTTGCAGCTTTTCCTTGTGCTGGTCCAGAGCACACAAGGTTCTTGACTTGGGCAGGTAAGCCCTGGAGGACATTTATCCCACAGAGATGCCCTGAGCAGGTAAATCCCCACCCCATCCAGGCTGGACACCTTGTCCCTGGGGAATTAGGCAGAGTCACTTGTCCATCATTAATGGGAGCAGACAAAAACATGGCCACTGAGGTGGTGATCAGCCCTTGGGGGCCAAGACAGAGTTATCCTGGGAAATTTAACCCTCAAACACATAAAGCTTTGCAGCAAGGGAACTCTGAGCCTCATCTCTTACACCGTGGAGCCAGCCTGGTTTTTGGCCTTTGGGCTAAAGGATTCTTAGACTTCTAGAGGATTCTGGCTGCTTAGCTCTGCCTGAGACTCTCTGTGTAACTTTGGCCGAATCACCTTGAAGAGGGTGGAGGAAGATTCAGTGCAGCAGCTCCTGAGGGTGGACAGCCCCAGCTTTCCATGTGCATGAAGGAATGGAGCAGGTGGGCACCAAAGTGGAGTTGCTGAGAGTTTCAGTATGGCTTCATCCTCCTCCTTCTCCTCCTTCATGGCTGGCTTGGGGCAGCCATGAATAACAGGCAGTCTGCACTGGCTGCCTGTTTTTTGGCTGCTCTGTCTCCAGCTCAGCAAAGACAGTCCAAACACGATCCAGAATCACCACGTGCCTCAATTTCCCCATCTGTTAAATGAGGATAAGCCTTGATTCCAGCACTGGGCTGTCAGCCTTGCACTGCCATGCAGAACCTGACAGAAAAGGGCTTTGTCAGCGAGGGGGATCAGCACCCTGGAACTGAGCACCTCCCCTGGCTGGGCATCCCCCATCCATGGTGCCTCTGCTGATTTTGGGCATGTGCTCATCGTTCCTTCACGCCAGATAAGAAACTGGCTCAGGAAACTGCATCCATCCTGCATCTCATGTGGAGGCAGATTGTTCACGGGCGGAGGAAATCTCCTGGAGAGTGAACCTTGTCAGCAAAAATGCAAATATTTAGAGACAAAGTGTTCATTACAGCAGAACTTGATTTCAGGGTCAACCCTTTTTGCAGCAAATTGTTAGCCAGCTAAAATGTTTATTGTCACCACACTCTGGCAGTTTTGACAGTACCTATCAAGTTGAGCTTGACAATATCTGCATACGGCTTCTCCAGCTTTCCTCACGCAGCCATGAAAGGGATTTAAGACAGAATAAAACAGTCAACAGATAATTGGAGCTATCCCCTTCTTTGTGGAAATGCTGGGGCTGCCATTGGACAGGGGAGATATTTAGGCTGTTGGTGAGATGGTGCTGGGGTACATAGAGAAATATCTTGGTGATTTTATTTATTTCAGATGCGAAACTGCACACATGGAACAATAACCCACCCCCCAGTCTGGCAGTGCATCAACAGAAATCAGACTACAAAGGGACAGTATTTCCTTTGGTCTTTTTCTGTGTGAGCCACATGGCTTCCCAGGCCCTCAGCAGGAACCACCCAGATATTAGTGCAGTTTCTGTGATTCTTCTCCATTCCCATTTGTGTTCTCTTCTGCTCCCCTTAATGCCTGCACAGGACTAAGATCAGTGGCACCTAGGAAGAGGATCACACTGCTGGCAAACTCAGAGCTCACAGGGATGAGCTCCCATCTCTGCTCTGCTCCAAGACCGAGGGATGGATGGGGCCAACTCTGCCTCACTGCTGAACTGGGAAAAGGGGAAGCAGCAGCTGGAATTTGGGGGAAAAAAACAACAGGGTGAGATGCTGATGAAAACACCTAGGAGTGGACAAGGCAGCTGCAGCCACAAGGCCTCTAATAAAATTTTGGGGCTTGCTCTGCTAGACAAAAGACAGCAGATTTTCACCTCAAAGAGGAACTCTTTTTATCCTGCTTTTCACTCCTCCATGCCTTTACCTTTTCCCCCAGCTAATGCTCAGGGAAGGTGAGCCAGTCTGGAGCCACTGTGAAGGGGTTTTGTTTCCTTGCTTGCTGGAGCTGAGTGAAGGCTGTTTCATCTCAACAGGCTGCTCCCAACACCCCTTAATTTGAGAACTCCTGCATGCAGGCAGCAATGGAGTTGAGTGACCTTGCTGAATCCCGGCCGCTGCAGCTGCCGGAGAACAGGGGAGGAAAAGAAAAGAGGGGAGGAGGAAGAGGCACTTTGCTGTCTCCCATTAAAGCCCCAAGAGGCTGGAGATGAGAGAGCGGAAGTTTCAAATTGCCAGAACGTAATTCTGAAAGTCATTTTCCAAGCGCAGAGCTCTCCGCAATGTCACCTCTCATCTTCCAAGGTGGGGATTGAAGGGACGATAAAGCACAGAATATTCTGCAAAGGCAGAGCTGCTAATTCAAAAAGGGAAGAGGTGCCAGTCCCCAAACGGGCTGTGTCATGCCCCTTTCTGCTGGAGAGCTGTGCAGATGTAGCCGTACAAGGGGCACAGCTCCAGCTCCTTTCCCCAACCATATCCAGCCTGGATGCAGGACCCAGCTGGCTTATCCAGGCCCTTTGAGGAGTAAGGATCTCAAAAGAAGTCCCCCTATTCAACAGGTAGATTTTTAATTTGATTCAAACTCCTGACTTTCAGTCCAATGGCAATGATAATGATTACTGTGATTGTTATTTTGTCAGACCTCCCTGGGACCAGCAGAAGACCATGATGGATGTGTAGAAGAAAAGGTGCACTTTGATATTCACACCCCCCTGCCTCAACCCAGCAAAGATGTCCCTCCCTGCTCTCTCTTCCTGCCTGCAAAGAAATCTAAATTAAGGAGTTAGATGTTGTCAGCAAAAAGTTTGGCCCAGGGTCTTGCCTCAAAGAGTGAATTGTCCTCTTTTTCTCCACACTTTGGCAACCTTTATTCCAACTGCATCCCCCACTACATTGATAAAATTAAAAATATCCAAATATGCAGGCATGTCCTGCTGAGATGAATTGCTCTCAATTCTCCTTCAGTTAACATCAGCTTTGTCCCATCTTCCTTATTACTGGTACCCACTGTCCCTCCAAGCTCAGGTTTTCCCCCTTTCCCTTTCCCAAAGTACTGAAGCTGAGACTGGGCCAGGTTTGCTCTCTTTTTGTAAATGCACTTGTTTGCCCATCCAGGTGAAGGTGCTGAGTTTTTACACTGACAGTTAGTTTTTGCCAGGAAATCCCTTCTCTCTCTCATTTTCAGAAATGACACTTTTCCTTCTCCTCAGGCCAGGGCTGATCCATGGAAAGAGCTGGTTTTGTTTTAACCTCAGGTGATGAGCTGGGAGCAGGGGGTCCAGCACCTGGAGCCAGCACTTTGCCCTCTAAGCCAATGGAATATCAAAGTTCAGTGCTATCCCTGATAGCACAATCCCAATTGTATTATTATTATTATTATTATTATTATTCTTATTATTATTATTATTATTATTATTATTATTTCCTGGTAACTATTTCCCTGCTTTTCCATCTGGGAGGCCAATGAGAGTATTGCTTGCTGGCCTGTATCCAGTTTTCTCCAGCTGGGATCAGTTCAGTCCAATGTTGCCATCTGTCCTTTGAGGCAGGGGGACATCCTCTTCCATTTTGGATCTCTCCCAGAACCAACTCCCCCTTTCCCTTTCCCAGTACAGCCTGGACTGGACCAAAGCATCCAACAAGCTGGATGGTGACTGGTGCATTTCTAAATTGACTTGGGCATGTGAGGGCCCAGTGACTGGGTGCCCAGAGCCCTGCCAGCCTGTGGATTGCCCTCAGGGCAGTGGCCTCTGTCCCTGTCCACAGGGTCACCTGGGGGCTCAGGTGAGCACAGGTTGCCCAGAGAAGCTGTGACTGCCNCACCCCGGGCCAGGCCGCCACCGCCACCCGGCAAGGATGAAGCTCTGCGGGACTTTCCTCGGTTCGTAGCCGTTCGCCGGCGGATGCGGGGGTTGCGGTGGGAGTGTAGGGAGGATATTCCTTAGCGTGTCTCCCTCGTTTCTCCTCTAAAAACACTTGAGTTTCTCAATTCTGCCTAAGTCACGCCTTGGCAAAGGGGTTCGGTGGCCGGGGGCGGGGGAAATACGGTCTGGCAAACTATCCTTCCTTGTTTTATGGTATTTCCCCGCGGTTAGGCGGTAGAAAGAGGTTCCCGAGTGTATTTCGGGGTGCAGGTCTCCCTGTTTGCGTTTCGCCGGTGTCACCCCCGCCCCTCCTGGCTGCGCTCCGGGCTCAGCTGCGAGGGCGCTCCAGGTGCGGGGGGTGCGCGGCCCCCGGTGCTGCTGCTCCGAGGCACCGGCGGGGCTTTGTCCCCGCTGCCGCGGGTCTCACCTAATTACAAAGGACTGGGAGCGAAGGGGAGGGGGGCGAGGAGAAAATCCGGTTTTCTGCAGCTTCTGGTCGCAGTTCTGCTAGGCAAGGAGGTGGTGGTGGTTGGTTTGGTTGGGCTTTATGGGCTCTTTTTCCACCCCTCTTGCACATTCCTGGATAATAAAGAGGTGCGGGCGATGTTATTAAATAAAAAGTTAGCTCGTGCCCCTTCAGCTGAGTGTGTGTTTCAGCGCCTGCATTAACCGAGGCACAAAGGAGGAAGTTTTGGGATAACGCGAGGTGCCTTTTGCAAAAGACGGTGATTGCTCCAATTGTTGTTCTTCAGGGAGAAAAGAGCTCTAGATTTGGCTTAGACAAAGGCATTGCCTCTTCGGGAAGGACCCGCCCAAATCGGAGCGAAGGGGCGCGCTGGAGAGCGAGCAAAGGGTTATTAAAAGTTTTTTTTTGTGCCTGTGCATGTTGTTCCATCTGCCAGGGGCCTGTAGTGGGCAGGTTTCTTCGCAACCCTTCAGCTGTTCCATATACAATATTAATGCTGGCCATTTCTATTCGGCATACAACAGCACTAATTGTAGTCTGAGGCATTAAGGCAGCCAGCCCATCTGCATAGAAGCTTTCAGAAAGAAACAAGGAAAAAAAAATCTTTCACCCCCAGCTGGTAACCGGAGAAGTTGGTGCCAATTACAAATGCGTAAAGTTTGAGATCTAATTTTCTTTGAAACAGACTCAGAGAAACCGGTGGAACACAGTGCGGTGCGTTTATGGCTCTGTTTACATAAGCTAATGGAGTTTTATTTTAAATAATTTCAAACTTGAAGAGCTTGATCTGAAAACACGAAGGGAGAAAAATGGCATGGAGGGGTGTGAAGGAAATCTGCTTTTAAAAATCCTCTCTGGGTTGGCTCTGCAGGTGCCCTGCAGGCAGGGACTCTCGGAACCCCCGTCTTAAACCCCCTGAAGATAAAAATGCGTGAACGTTTATTTTAGACCTCTCAGCTGCACGGCTCCCTTCGGGGAAGCGACGTCTCTTTGAGACCTGGAAACGCACAGATAATTATCTCCTCCCTGAAAACAGCTGTGGGGTGACTCTGGAGGGGTTTAGGGAGTGTGTGTGGGAGAAATGCTTTTAAAAAAAGTCTGAAAAACTCCTAAAAAGGTCGAAACAGGCGGAGGGAGCGGCCGGAGCTGTCCGTGGTGCTGACCCGCCGCCGCCCGCAGCCCACGCGTGGCCCCGAGTTCCGGCGCGGGCTCCTCCAGCGCGGCGTGTGGGGCTCCTGTCCTGAGACAGGGATTTTCTGTGGCTAGGAAGGGATTTGGGGGCTGCCAGGTGGGAATTCCTGCCGCTGCTGGAGTTGGTAGTAGCAGTGAGAAACTCCGGGGAAGGCGCCGCTTCTTTGCAGCATTTTGGGAGGAGAGCAGAGGGAAGTCTGGCGAGTTTGGGAACAAAGAAAAGCCGAACACCCTCTGGCAGCCCAGAGCTCAGCCGGATGGTATCAGAGCTGTCAGCTGCCTTAGGGCTCGTAGGTGCGCGGCGTGTTAATAAATGCAACAGCAGCAGTAATAAAATCCCTCTCTTAACGCTCGGAGAGGCACGTGTGTGTGCTCATATCCATGCAGGCTGCGTGTGCTCCAATTTATGGGGGAGCACACGCAAGTAAACACACTTCCCTGCTGCCTCCCAGCCGAATCCATTGTGCTTTTGTTTCTCAAGTTTTAGCATTAGGGCTGTAAATGAAACAGCGGTGGAGAGGAGCCGGCAGCATTGTGAGCGGAGGGGAGCCGAGTCCACCCAGCCCTCCCTTTGATTCTATCGCGGGTGCAGAACAATGGAGATGCAGTGTAGCACCAGGCCTGCTGCCTGCAGATAAGAGTTTAATAGAATTTCTGAATGCCAAAGGTTTAGGATGTAAAATATCCCTGCCTTCGTGGTGTGTCCAAAGGAGATAGAAAACAGCTTTTCAGGAGTACTCTCTGCTGAATATCTCTTTTATGTTAATGGTTTAGGAGCACACCAGGCTGGCAAGCCATGGAAATGGGCATCCTAACAACCTCCAAAGCGGCCTCAACAGTTTAAAATTAGTATTTCTGCCACCCTCTCCTCAATAAAATTCCCGAGATGGGAAATGGAATCCCTCCTTCCTGCCATGTGCCCTGCAATGGTCCATGAGTGACATGGAGCTGCCAGCAGCACCCACCCAAGCTCAGTTTGCCAGGTTTTGGGCAGTCTGAGAGGCTCTTCCCACTCCTGCCTGCACCTGACCCGCCCAGGGTGGGGGTGAGCCGGAGAGGAGCCTGGGGCCTCTGCAGCTCTGGAGCTGGAGTTTCCCACAGGAGAGTGCATCCTCAGCAGGATTCAGCTTTCCCTGCCAGATCCTGCCTCAGCTCTCCGAGGACTCCTGGGGTTTCTGTCCATTTGTGAGCTCCCGCACCCTTTTGGAAATCTTCATTAAGATGACAGGAAAGTCTTAATTGTCTCGGTGGTGCTGGGGACGGCACGAGGGTGCAGGGAAAAGCGCTGGGCAGAAAAGTGTCACTCCTTCCTCTCCTTTCCCCAGCCCGCGGGGCCGCAGCCTGGCTGTGTTTTCCCTCGCTATTTCCAAAAAGTTGCAATCCAAGTGCTAATCCTCCCGTCTGGCAGGGGGCAGGGATGGGATGTGCTGGTGCCCTTCCTGCCCCACCGTGCCGGGGTCTCTCCCCAGAGTCTCCCTCCCTCCAGCTCGACCAGGACTTTCTCCTCCCGGGGTGGCCGGATCTCCACGAAACAGGCATTTTCAAGGAAAGACAATGTTAACTGCTGGAAAGTGTGACTCTTTCTGGGAGGAAAAGATGGATAATGCAAGAATGTGCACTTTTCTCACTTAGAAACAATCCCTAAACTGTTGTAGTTACCGTTTTCTTTTAAGACTTATGTTGTTCTTCCCATCCCAATACCCATAACGTAAAATGTAAACCACCTTCCCCGAGGTGAAGTGCTGTCTGCTGGGAGTACATCGTGTCTTTTTTTTTCTTTTTTTTCTTTTTTTTTTCCTCTTAAGGGGAGGAAAAAAAAAATTAAAATATTTATACACCTTTTAACCACCGGCTTTTGAATATGTATATCAGCTAATATGCAATACTTCCAGGTTCATAGAGGCGATAAATTTCCCGGTCTGTTCTTTATGGTGATAGGTCATCTTCCTAACCACCAATAAATATTGTAAAGTACTTTCGCTGGAGCTGTGCTAACCCAGGGCATCTGTCACTCGCTGCTTGCTGCTATTAGGAATTATTGGGCCGTACCACGCGCCGGGATGCGCGGGGGGGACGCGGAACGGCGCTCGTCGCGCTCGCCGTCCTTTTGTGTTGCCGCTGTCAGAGGAGCCCCGAGCCTCGTGCATATTAATTATGAATCAGCTCGGGTAAAATCATTCACCTTCTGCCGGGTCTTGGGGAGGGGGGAGCGCCAGGAGAGAGGGGCCGGCGGGGCTGGGAGAGCCCCAACTCTCGGTGCACTCAAGGCAGCCGCTCCATCTCTCTCGCTCGCTCTCTTTGATGCTATACTGTAAATTTATTTCACCTCAGAGAGTAAACAGATATATTGCAACCCCAAGGGTTCATGGGTAGTGTATTTACAAAGGGAAGGCGCAGCAAGCCCCCTCTGTGCCATTTCCATTAATGAGAGCGGTCATTAAGTAAATGAGACATTGCCTTTAGCAGGCTTAAGAGTTCACACACTAAGGAGTATCAGATATTTAATTGAAACCAACAACCCGTCTTACACGCGTGTTACTGGTGTAGGGAAGTGGGCTGCCCTCCAAGAACTCTCCCCCCACAACCTCCCCCATGCAAATTTCATGATTGGTTTCCGTGATGTCATTTTGTAAAGGGGCAGACAATAGCTGTGGGGAAAGGTAAGTCAATATTATGTTCTTTCGCTGACAAAGGCAGATAATGCTGGCTTTTTTTTCTTTTTTTTTTTTTTTTGT
>VXBB01023408.1:82037-122796 GCA_013399915.1 Illadopsis cleaveri
CGCCGCTTGTCCCCTGCTCGGTCCCAAGTGAGGAGTGGGCATCCCTTCCTACGCAGTGTCCCCGCTGTCCCGTGGCAGCTCTCGGGGGGTCAGGGGGCAGCGGGGGCACCTCGTGCTGTCGGGAAAGGCAGAAATTTGGCCCCTTCTCCTCNTGAGGTGGCCCACACTTCAGATTTATTTGGCTTTACTGTCCTACAGCAGCAATGACAGGATTATCAGCCTGGGGTTAACTGCCAGACAGCCTCTCAGTTCCCAGGTATTTCTAGAGTTTTGACAGGGCAGAAATTGCTGTCAAGAAATTCCATATTTTCCTCTGCCTTTTACTTCTTTCTCTTGTATTTTACTGGTTTCTACAAAGAGTAGCTCCACCCATGTTCCCATGCTGGTCTTCGTGGCTGCGGGGTGCAGAGCCCACTGGTGTGTCTGACACCTTTGGGGCAGGATTGTATGAAACTTCCCATCTTATAACATAATTATAACTTCTGGGGCTGTTTACCTTTGCAAAGTAGAAGTTGGATCCATAGCCCAGGCCTTAGAGATGAGAATCATGGTGTGAATAGAGAAGTGGAGTGACAAGCACAGGCTGTGAAAAGTTTCTGGAGTGAAGAAAAGCCCCAAAATACCTCGTTCCTAGAATGAAACAAATTTTTGTGAGAGTTTTTCATCTGGGATCTGGGAGCCAGGTCTTGAGTAATGGCAGAAAGCAGAGTTGGGACATCCCTTCTGCTCCCTTCAGAGATGGGAGGGGAATCTGTCCCCTCCCACTCCCCACAAATATTTTCACCAAGGAGAAAAGGGCTTTGTGGGTTTATATTTGGAGTTTCCCCTCTTGGCAGGTCAATCTGTCAAAGGGGATTTCTGAAAGTGCAGAGTTTGCCCTTGCAGAGCTTGGGAGCTGCTTTGCTGGGAGCAGCTGCGTGGTGGCTCTGCCCTTTGGGCCAAAACACACAAAAGGTGAAGAGCAATTTCCAAGCATCTCCTCCCCATGCAGCTTCCCTGGGAACAGCAGCACTGACAGGTGCTGGAATCCCTTGGCTTCCCTGAGCTGCTTCCCCACAGTATTTTGCCTGGAAGTGAAGTTGTTTCTGCCTTGGGAACAGCTGAAGTTGGGCACTGAGGTGAGGACATCTCAGGGGCATGGACATGTATTGAACAATTATGTTTAAAGATTGTAAACATCAAAAATCACCAGAGTGGAGCAGATCCCCAGAAACTGTGGATTTTCTAAGGACTGTTTCATAGAAGGCACAAGTTGGAGTTTTAAGGAAAAATGGCAAATATACATCCCAAAATGAGTGGTTTTCTGTTGTTGAGGTTATTCAGCCCTGCAATGCTCCTGTGAGGCCTGGCTGTGGGTTTGCAGGACCAGCTGGGGAGGCACAGAAGATTTCTGGGCTGGAGAGGTCCAGACAAACACACTGACTACTTTCTATGAGAAGCTGGTCTCTTGAAGCAGGAGTTTGCCCTTTGAGAGGCTGTATTTTGAACAGCTCTGGCTGCTTTTAAAAACCATGTTCCTCTCCCTGCTACAGCAGCCTTTGGGGAGGCAATGCCTGTAGGAAACTGGTCCAGCAGTGCCCTGGATGGACCCAGCACTGGCAGCTGTGGCTGGTTTTGGGCAGACCCAAGAGGGAAAAGGCAGCTGTGGTTGGTTTGTGGATGAGTGTAGGGAGAAGATGTGAGCTGGGAGTGTGGCCAGGGCTCCATCCCACTGCCCTGCTCCTCTGCTGCTCCCGTCAGAGCATCCTGGAGTACCCATTGCCATACACATCCACGTGTGACTCGGATGCCAGGTGTGTTTTGTAGCAGGAGGGAAATGAATTAACTGGGAAAGTTTGCCCAGGGAAGGTTGGCCTGGTGTGAAAGGATGTCAGGAAAGGGAAACAGGGAATTCCCAGGCATAGTTTGGTGGAGGAAAAAGTGGCTGGGATCGCCTTGTTCTGCCAGCTGGGCTGTTCCCAGCAAATGTCAGTCTTAGAGCAGACCACTGAAGTGCCATGCTCTGCAGTCCTCTGATTTTCAGTTTGGTTTGGTTTAGGGAAAAAAAAAAAAGAAAAAAAATTTCACCTAAATTAAAATACTTTTGATCTTTGTCTTTCATTGAACTTTTTGCTTCAGAGAGAATAGATTAATAAACACTTTCAAATGGAAAAACATAGTTTGGAAAGGTTCCCCTTTCATCTTTAACACAGAGCTTTAATGCTAACCTGAGTATGAGTTGGCTGTTCCCCCATTCCTTTTCCCTCGCTTTTTTTTTTTTAATCTTAACAACAATAACTTTGTTTTTATTGTGATCATGCTGGCCTTTACTGGTCACTTTTTATTCTTTCCTTTTTTATTTTGAAGTCAGCACGTTGGAAAAAAAAAAATTCGCAATGTTATTTTAATCAGACCAAATGAAAGAGCAAATCAGAGCGAGAATTTTAATCTGCCCCAAGCAAAACTGCCTTGTACATCTGTCATGTTGGGATTAGTGGAACTCTTTAAAGAAGCTGCAGACTTTTTAAACAAAGTATTAAACATTTGTGACCTGATTTCCATTCTTACAATATTCTCATTAATAAGAGTGCAGGCTGAAAAGACATCTGTTGGGTCCTATTTGTTTTAAGAATATTAAAGACTAATAAGAATATTGGAGGGTGGGGGTGTGGTGGAGGGGGGAGTCTAAGTGTAATGTTTAGAGCCAGATCTCAGAGCTGAAGTTTTCCAAAATGATTTTGGGTCTAACTTGGTGCAGGGAAGAGGGAAACACAAATCTTGGACCTCGAGTTGGATGCTCCGTGTTGTTGTTCATGGTTGGTTTAGGCTGTTGGTGCTTGTGTGAGGCTTCCCTTTGGGCTGAGAGCTTTGCCTGGGGCTCCATCCCTGTTCAGAGAGTGGAGAAGGGGAAACTCTGCCTTTCTAAAATCAAATTTAGGCTGAAATGCTGCAGATGCAGAGACACAGTGTTAAATTGCACACAAACACAACTAGTGTGCCTGTGTCACCTGCACTCATCCGGTGCTGCTTTGGACCAGCCAGGAAGCAGAGTAGAGAGGGAGTGAAAATGTCCTTGTTGGGCTTGCTGCTTGTTTTGTGCTTGATAGGAAGGCAGTTAAAGTAAATGGCCCAGCTTGGACCCCTAAGGAAAAAATAAAGGCAGGCATGTGTTGGGTAAAGTACTTGCTGAAGGAAGCCTTCAGTACAAACGTGCATATATGGTTTAAGAGAAGGTTGCTGTCGACTGCAATCTTTGCATCTTGTTTATGCTTGCTGGGTAAAATATTAACTAAAGCATCTGAACATAAAGTTCTGGTGTGAAAGAATATCAGCAGGGGAGAGCCATATGGTGCCAGGCTGCTAACAAAATACCAAACGCTGGAGATTCCTTTTTGCAGAAGCCTGAAAACTCTCGTTCCCATCCATAATACATGAGTTCACGCCTTTGATTACTCCAAACATTAGTCCAAGTGGTGCAGGAGTCTCTTTGGAGCTTACACAACTTAGGGCACGCCGTGCTCTTCCCCCCTCTTCCTTTACATAAAAGAAATCGATGTCGAGCTGTTAAGATACAAATATCCAATATGCTGTAAGACAATATGTTTCCAAAACTGCTGCGTGAGCTGCCTTCCCTCTAATTAAATATAAACTGCAGCACAGGCTCGGCTTTCTTCGTGCCTCTGCTTGAAATTGTTTGGCAAGCATGTGGCTCTCCCTAGGACAGCATCTGCAAGAGAGGTTGGTGCCAGTTTTGGGGAAGCCTCCAGCTCCTTGTGGGTGCAATCAGAACCTCTCTGATCAATGCTGTGGGCTGTAATCGTCTCTCTGAGCAGCAGCTCCCAGGCACGTTTATCTGAGCCCTCTCTGCAAGTCCAGGGTCGGGTGTACTCAGCAGCAAATGGATTCAAACCCAGCATTAAGAGGATCCCCTGGTGAATATTATTGTAAGGTACAAGAGATGGCTCAGGGGAGCTTTCATGCATCCAGTATTTAAAAAACAAGTTGTTACTGGCAAAATCTATAGGTGACAGTCTGAGGACTTTTGAAAATCTTTTCTCTTTTTTTTAAAACAATCCCTTGAAACCAACAATTTGACTCTGAACAGCTTGTGCTTGTCACTGGGCACCCTGAGTGTGGCTAGTTAAGGTTTGTGGTGAGCACCCCATTACCTGAACACCTACAGAGTGCAGAGAAACCTCCCCAGCAGCTGCCTTTGGTTAACCCACATTTAAAAGCTGGAGCCTTTCCCTGCTCCTGGTGTTTCTCCAGCCAGGGAGATGCAGGTCTGGGGGATGGAAGGCTGTGGCTCTCTGGCAGCCATGAGTTTGGGGCCAAAGCTTGCATTTCAGTGGCCTATTTCAGTCCTTGGACATCCAAACCCTCTGGAAGCACATCAGATTTAGCACCTAAATGCAGAATTAGGCTTTCCTTTTAGCACTGGCTCTTCCCATTGTGGCGGTGTGGGCAATGCAGGGTGATGGGATGGGAATTAAGTCAATGCCAAAATGCTGCTGGCTGAACGTTTGGTGAAAGTTTTACAGCAGGGAAGGGTCAAATCTGCAATACTGTGCCCCAAAGAAAGGCTGCTCTGGTGAGCAGCTGGGATAAGTGAAGGTGTTGGGTGGGCTTTGAGAGAAGTTGCCTGATTTCATCCTAAAACTGCCTTCTAGTGGGGCTTGGAGCCTAAACTGAGCTTTTCTGAGGGACATGTGCCCAGTCCTTGCTCTGCATGCAAAGCCCAAGTGCCTGCGTGGGAATGAGAGGAAAATAAATGAATTCACTCCCATGACAAAGGAAAAAACAAAATCTTCATTTTTAGGAAATAAAAATCTTTGGGTGGGTGAGATTTTGGGCGAAGTTATGTTAAGTGAAGTTGGCCCAGCTTGAGTGGCTCTGCAGAGAGGAAAGGGTTCATCTCTCTAAAAGCTGATGTGGCCATGAGCACGCTGGGAGTCCCAGCTTCTCCTGCTTTTGCATACGTTCCTCTTCCATAATTCTGGAGCTTTGCATCTAGCAAGCTTCTGGCAAGTGGAGTTAAAGGTTTGTTTGTTGCCCTCAATATTTTGATGTAATTAGTCAGTGAGCAACTCACTGCTTTTGCCCAGAGAAACACGCTCTCCAAGAACACAAGTGACAGGAGAGGATTAATAGCCTTCTGCAGAGAGCTGCTCCATTTTTTATTTAATAAAAAAGAAAAAAAAATAAAAGAGAGGAAAAATAGTGCCTGGGAGCAATGTTGTTGCTTTTAAAAAAAATGACATTTGAAATGGTTAACTCTGCCTGCGGTATCTCAGTGGAGCACAGAGTTGTCAGCTCCTGTCCCACGTTCCCCAGAAACTTTCAACTCCCTCTCATCATGGAGCAGCTGTCCTGGCTCCCAGGGAGGCAGGTGGCTCTGGCAGGTTGGCTGCACCCACTGCACTCACCACTGAGCAAGGACACCCTGCAAAAAGGGGAGGATTGGGAGAAAATGGTTTGGAGAGGAGAGAAACTTCCAGTCTGCAGGATATGAGCTGGTGCTTGGCTGTGGAGGCTGGGGGTGACTGCACTGCTGGGCACTGTGGGCTTCCCCTGCTCCTGGCTCAGTTTTGGGACCAAACTGATGCAGCACAGAGGCCTCAGGCTGTGAAAGAGGCTGTGAGTGGGGATGAAAGCTGCTACAAGAGCAGTGCCCATGGGCATCCAGCTGCTGCCTCACCCTCCTCCTTGTTGCCCCTCCATCATCTTCCCAAGCAAGCAAAGGCTGCAGGAAGGACAGAAAGGTATCACTCGCCTCTGTTTAATTTCAATTACACAGAGCCCGCAGGAGTGCTCAGAACGGTGCCAGCAGGGCTATAAACTCAACATATTTGATGATTCTCCTTTTTTTTCAGGCAAATGGTGCACAGCAGCCTCCCCATTCAGCAGCAATAATCCTGGGGGGCTGTGACACTCGTGCTGCAGTGGTGACTCCTGTTTAATGAGCTGACCCTTCAGAAGGCATTAATTGCCTCGTTTTGTGGTGGGCAGTGTGGCACCCTGTGCCTGTCCCTGATCTGGGGGCTCTGGCTAGGGAATGGTTTGGTTTGAGTGTGCCAAGCCCAGGAGGGGGATGCTGGTGGGGGCTGAGAGGCAGCAGGCACTGAGCAGAGCTGCCTCGTACCCCTGGGGAGCTGCTGCTGCACAATGATCTCACCTCCTTTTATGCCTTATTGCTTCTGTCTCCCTGACTCCATATGACACACGCTTACGTGTCAACTTTTCACTTCTTATATGGCAGCAGAGAGAAAAGGCTTAATATCGTAAAGACAAGCTGGCAGCTGGGAAGTCGCCCATTTAGTCATCTAACTTTGCGTCAGAGGCACTGCCAGCCCCTTCCCTGGCTCTTCCAGGCAGCTTCTCCCTCCTCTGCCCGACCTGGTGTCATATGTGGTAGAAATCCCTGCCAGGAAAACACCTCCCTCAGCAAACACTGTTGATGGACCCCAGCCCTGTGCTGGGGGCAAGGCAGTTTGTGTTCCACAAACACATCAGTGTGCCCAGCGTGGGCCAAATTAGGGCAGGAACAATGTGGGGGTTTGTTTAAGCTTTTGGGGGTTTTGCTGTTGTTTTTACCCAGAACATACAGGGCTGAGAGTGAAATGTCACAGCAGATTCAAAATAACTTGGACTGTGACAGTCAGCACTGGGGCATCTCAGGAGGTTTGGAGCTCAGAAGGAACCCGAGAATCATTGTCAGCTGAATCTATGGATGGCTAAAACAGTAGAGGAAAGACCAGTTCATATTTCTCCTGTTTCTTCTACTCTTTCCCTACACACTGGGGAAATCTGTATGTGCTGCTCAGAAGCAGGTGCTGAACCCTGTGCTGCCTCACCCCAGGAAGGCTGTCTGTTGCTGGCTTTTTACATTTGGCTCCCCCTCAGTGCTCAGCCTTGTACCCCCTGTGCAAGCACCGTGTTCATGCTCTCTCTTCTCTCATCCCTCAGTTTCCAATCTGATGATGGAGTGGTTTGGGTGCAGTGTGTCAGACACTTGAGCTGGATCACACCTCCAACTCAGTCTGTTTGACATGCATCCATGCTGGGGGCACTTCCCTGTGCAGGCTTAGGGCAGCTGTGGGGAAGGGGACTTGGTTTTCAGCAGTTGCTGATGCTTTCTTTCACCCCTCAGCTTGTTGGGGTGGGCTTGTGTTACCAGTTTGGGGACAGCCCTGTTGCCATGCCCACAGGTGAGGAGATGCACAGAGGGCTGGTGCTGTGACTGCTGTTGTGGTGAAGGTAGAAGCTGCTTTCCACCAGAGATGTCCCAACAGCTGGGAGAAAGAGGTGAATTAGGGGAGCCTTGGAGCTGAAATCCCCAACTCTCATTTGTTCCTCTGAACCATTGTGGCTCCTCCCTCACCAACCCCTTCTTCAACCACCCTTCTCCCTGTTCATCTTCAGGCCCAGAGCCCTAATGCTGCCCTGGAGCCTCTTTGTACAGCACAAAGAGCACACGCAGCCCTGAAGGTCTTCCCAGACCTCCTCAGGTGGGGAAGGACATCCTGGCCCAACACTGGCACTGCCAGTGGGCACACTCCTTGTTCCTGTTCTCACCCTGGCTTACACGGGTTGTTTGCCCACTCCTGAGGGCTCCTGTGCATCAGCAGCACCACGGGAAGGTTTTACAAGATTTTTGTTACCTCACCCTCAGCCATCAGGTGGTTTCCTTCAGCAGCAACTGTCTCAGGGCTGCTCCCTTCCCACTGGTCCAAGACATGCTTGTCCAAAAGCATCTCCAAGAATTTATCTGCACTGAATTCTCCTGCTGGTGTTTCGACAAGTCTGCTCCACAGAGGCTTTCAATTTGGTATGAAAAGTAATTATTGCCAGGGTGCAGTTTAGCTATTGTGTTTTACAGTGCTGGTAAGGTTAAAAGAAATAATAATAATAATACAAGAAAGACTCAGCCAGAGTAACTGCCTGCAACATGCTATTTGCATTTTTAAGGAAATACTTCTTTGAGACAGCTTGGGTGAAAGGTCGGCATTTGCATATAAATGGAAAAGAAAGTGTGTGATGCTGGAAGTTACATCTATATTATTTTCTCAGCAGTGAGCTGCTGTTCTGGAGATTAAGGGATGCAGTTTGCATTTGGCTTTTGTTGAATAGGGACGGTACTAGGGAAGGCAAATTAGAACAAAATAATGAGGGAAATGTGCGAGAGGAAAGAAGCAACATCCTGCTTCCGAGAGATGCTCTCCTGCATTGCCTGACACCTCACACGCCTGCTTGCACACGCTCTGGGCACACATGGATGAGTGTGGCTGAGAGGGGCTCCCTTTGCATCTACAAAAGGATGGATGCTGGGGATGATGCCAGTGGCAGGAGGGGTCCCTGCTGTGAATAAGCCTGGCAGAAAGGAGGATGATGGTGCTCATCATTTGGAAGTGATATGCCGGGGTTTGCTTGTTGGTTTTTTTTTTAATATTGTTATTTTCTCTTTTCATTCAGGCTCAGGTATGTTTGGACAGGAATTATCAGCCATCCCAATGAGGTTCCTTCAGTTGCAGAGGGAACATTCACACTTTGTGGCTGGCAGGGCAAAGGCAGGAGGCAGAGAAATCCACAGCTCAGGCCTTGCTCTTGCCTTGGTGGGCCCCACATTGGCTGAGAGATTTTCCAGGCTCTGCTGCTGCCCTGGGCCTTGGAAACACCAAAAGGATTCTCTGGTGGAGAACCCCAGTGCTTTGTTTCCCCTCTTGTTGGTGGCCTCGCTCGCCACATTCAGAGCAGCTTTGTGCTTTGACAGCTCCCCCGTGGAGCTGGGGGAAAATCAGATGTTGAACAATGTTCACTCTTTAATCTTTTTGATCAATACTTAAGAACACCGTGCAGACAGCAGCGGTGCTGTTGGCACGAGGCTTTTGTTCCTCTCTCGAAGAGTACACAAGTGGTGCAAGGATGGAAGGTGAAAAACACCTCCTTTTATGCCTTCTGCTGTGTCCTGCTGCTGTGTACTGTGCTGCTGCCACTTGGTAGGGAAAGAAAAAAGGCTCTAATAAAAACTCTTATTAACTGGCCATGAACACTGGAGCATGAATATTGCTCTTAATGAGGAGACACCGCAGCCTCATTTGCTTGCCTTGCATTGTAGGTGCACAGGGCTCCAGCTCCTGCAGCCCTGGGTGATACAGACAAACAGGAGGGAATGTTGGTCCTTCCCTAGGGCACAATTTGGTGTGCAGAGGTGCTGGGCAGGGGTGGAAAGAGGACCCCAGGTGAAGGGTGGCAGCACAGCCATCACCAGAGCCTGGGGATGTCAGGTCCCACAGCAGAGTGATGTCTGTACCCTGCTCCCAGTGGGATTTGAGCTTGTTAATGAATCCCATCACTGAGGGGTTTGCTCCCTCTCCAAGGAGCAGTTTTCCAGCCTTCTTCCCATTGCAACGTGTTTTTGTGTTTGGAAAATTTGAGTCTTTTTGTGATTCAACCAGTTGCTCACTGTCCATGGGGAAGGGATGATTCCCTGTTCCTATCAAGGACCTGACAAAGAGTTCAAGAGCATGCAAAGGTGTCAGGTATGACAGGACAAAGCATGAGCTGGCAGGGCTGAGGTGACCACAGGGGCTGACACAGCTGCCTGGGCAGGGCTGGCAACTGAGAGAAGCAGAATGAGCCAAGAGGTGAGGTGGCAGGGGCTGGGAAGGAGGACGTGAGTCACTTGTGCTTCAGGCAGTGCTGGAGGAGGGAGCTGAGGCAGGGAATGCTCCTTGGTCTGCAGGAATGGCTGGAAGGAGAGTGGCAGGTTCTCGTGGCTGGAAATGGGGAAGCAGCAGCATGGTGCTAGTGGTGACCTGTCCTCTTTCCCCTGGCACAGTCTGGTGCTCCCCTCCTGTGCCCTGTGCCCCAGGACCTGCAGAGATGAGCAGGCTGCACTTGGC
Source organism: Illadopsis cleaveri (assembly GCA_013399915.1). Taxonomy (NCBI): domain Eukaryota; kingdom Metazoa; phylum Chordata; class Aves; order Passeriformes; family Timaliidae; genus Illadopsis; species Illadopsis cleaveri. The sequence goes on from VXBB01023408.1 coordinate 91,919, forward strand.
TGTCAGCACTGTGCTGGTGCTGAGCCAGTGGCTCAGTGTGTCAGCAAGGCGTGCTGTGCTGTGGGGGGCTGTTTGGAAGGGAAAGCACCAGAAAAGGCTTGTTCCTACTGAAATCAAACCCTTCCTTTCCTTTGGGTAAGAGGAAAGTAAAAGGTCAGAGTGAGCATCACAGATTTCATGACATCACAGTGTGCAGTTTGATAGCAGAGTGGGTTAAGCCAGCACTTGGGGCAGTGGAATCACAAATGCAGTTCGCTGGTGCAACGAGCTGTTGGGTCTCTGGAGAGCCCTGTAGTGCTGCAAGGCACCCTCTGGCTCTGTGCTGCCCTGAGAGGAGCCACGGCTGGGAATGATGTGGGGATGAGGAGCAGAGAGCAACTTTGTGAGCTGTGCAAACACAGCCACAGGGTCAGGTCCCCACAGCTCAGCCCCAGCTTTCAGGAGGAAACTGCTCATGACCCCTTAATTTTTCTCTTTATGGAGGTTACAAACTCATTGGGACTTCTTCCAGGGGAGAACATCAAAGCTCAGCATCCTCATCTCTGAAAGTGTCCAAGGCCAGGTTGGACGGGGCTTGGAGCAACCTGGGACAGTGGGAGGTGTCCCTGCCCATGGCAGGAGGTTGGAATGAGATGAGCTTTGTCCTTTCCAACCCAAACCATTTGGTGATCTCCCTGGTGATTGCCTAGCTCCTCTCTAAATGTGATAAGGAAAACTGTCTTTAGTTGAGCAAATGAACAAAGTAAAACCACAATCCAGCCAGCCATGCTACAACTCCCATCCATACATCCCATCTTAACTAATTATTAAATCATATTTGCTGATAAGTATGAGATGTAATATCTATTACACAGCTGTTAAACCTCAATTAATATGTTTTAATGATCAGTCGTTTACTGTGCAATATACAATTAACATCCGGTATTAGATCTTAAATTAAATGCGTGTTTGGGAAGCCAAATTTGCAGCACTGAACACAGCCCTGCTGCAGTAAACAGAGATAATTGCCTGGAATAGGCAGCATTCCTGTGCCCTGAGAGGGGGCTAAACCAACACTCCTGGCATCAGAGATGAATGGAAGAGAATTGCTGAAGGAGCTGGATTCTACATTTACCAGTGTATTTTGATTCCCACAGAGGTTTTAATTCCTTTCCTTTGGAAAAAAAAGCACCCTGATGCAGAGCTGCTGTGTTCCTGCAAGTGGGAAGGTTGAGATGCGTGGGGTGCTGGCTCAGAGGGTGTTTACTTGGAAAATGTTGGGCAGGAGCATGGGGCAATTAATTGTGCTGAGTCGGGGGCTGTGTGAGGGCGTTCAGTGCTGCAGTTTGGAGCTGAGACTGAGGCCTTAAATCAAAGATAAGGCTCGTGTTACCTGCCAGCAGGAAAGCTCTCATTGCACTGAGGGCTTGGGGCCATGCAGGGAAGTAAATTCACTGATCAGTGATCTCCAGGCAGTGGCCACAGAGCTACGTGTGTGGGCAACAAACTGCAAAATCACAGAAACACAGAACGGTTTGGGTTGTGACCTTAAAGATCACCTTGTTTCAGTTCTCTCCAGTCAGGGACACCTTCCACGATTGCAGGTGGCTCCAAGCCCTGTCCAACACACTTCCAGGGATGGGGCAGCCACAGCTTCTCTGGGCAGCCTGTGGCAGGGCCTCCCCCCTCTGTGAATAATGAACTTCTTCCTAACAGCAAATCTAAATCTCTGCTTTAGTTTTAAGCTGTTCCTCCTCATCCCATCACTACTTACCCATGTAAAAAGTTGCTCTCCCTGTTTTCTGTAAAATGCAGGGGTGTCAGGCAGCCAGCAGTGCAGAGAGGTGCAGCAGCCCAGGGGTGGCTTCTCCAGATTAGAGAAGGTGTAAAATTTGGTTTTGAGATTTTTTTTTTTTTTTTTTAATTCACATAAAAGTTGAGGCCACAAAATGCTCCCTCTGATCCCTTACACTGCTGCAGTGTCTGCTCTGAGAAGTGAGCCCACACTGCCTGGTGGGGTGCTGAGGGACCCAGCCTGTTCCCAGCATGCTGCTGCCTCGTTAACTCAGGGTTCACCTTTCCCATGAAAAATGCACCTGAACAAAAATGAAGAAAAATTTTCCTCCCTTCCTTTTTTCTTTCCTTACACTTGGAGGAACAAATGAAGATTGATATGTTTTTCCTCTAGTCTTTCAGTTTAAATATGCAGTGATGCATCTTTATGAGGAAAGGAAGCCTTCACCCCCCATGTTTTCTCTACAGAACCTTCCCCTCACCCCATCACTTTGCTATAGCATGTGTAACCTCTGCAGACATTTGGGGACAAGCTGAGGCTGCAATTGGGGCTCCCCTGGTCCTGTGAGGACATCTGTGAGAGCTGACTACCACCAGGCAACCCCCCTCCTTATTTTCTATTCATCCTCACCCCAAAGCTTCCTATGAGGTTTGTTATGTTTATTTTGGTGGAATTTTTCTGTGATTCTTTGGAGGGGTAATTTTTTTTCCTGTCAAATTAATGCTTTCTTCTCTCTTTGGAAATATGAAGTAAAACACACATGAGTCCGATTAACACTCCAAACTGCTCCCAAGTTTCCACATCATCTGGTTTGGGATTGGATAAGGGTGACTAAAACACTTCAAGGAACTTGTTCTTTTGTTCCAGGATTTCACACACCTTGCAAGGCTTTGGTTCACAGCCGTAGATATCCCAGAAGGGCACAGATAGATTCAAGGTTTGGGAAAGAACATCATTTGGCAGAGGATGGCGGTGGCTTGTCATGGATGTTGATGGGGAAAAGCAGCCTGAGACTCCAGTGTGTGCTCCAGTCCTGTCTGGGTGGATGGAGCTGGGCTGGGAGGGGGGAAAGCTGGTGGCTTCCCTTGGGATGTGATCCATCAGACCAGCTGAGCATCTCAGTAATTTTCCAAGGGGGAGTGGATGCAAGTGCTCCAGGCTCTGAGCTATCACTGTCCAACCTCAGTGCCAGGAGGGGACCCCAGAATAAGCCGTTCTCTCTGGGATCTCCTTCCCATGGGCTAAAAAAGGTATTTAAGGCAATATCCCACACCCCTTCGTGGGTGGCCCAGGCAGGGGTTAACAGACATGTCCTTCACATAACCAGTGGGCTTCGTTTCTGCTGAAGGCAGGATCTGGAGAGAGGTGGAAAGGGCAGAGCCAGCAGTGCAAGCTGATCCTCCCTGGAGACCAGATGCATTTAAGCAGCATGGAATAGAGGAAATCTGATTCCAATATTGACAGAGCTGCCTTGGCCATTCCAACTGGGCCAGGCAGAGGGACTGGAGCAGGCTGGAAGTCTCTGAGCTGGTGTGGCCAACACACCTTCAGCCAGGCCAAGGCCCCTTGCCCCAATTCTCAGTCCTTTCTCACCTCTTGCTTAAAAGGATGAAGGCATGGGGCATTAGGATGAGGCCTTTGGCAAGGATGAGATGAGAAGATGGCACTTTGAGCCAGATTTAGCCACAGCAGCTTCCAGGATTCACCCTTTGCCTGTGACTTCAGCTCACATGGGAAAACAGGCCCAGAGAGGATGAGCCTGCATGTGACGATAATTTTTCCTCCTTGTGGTTGAATCTCATGCCATCTCATCCTTTCAAAAACTTTGTAAGCTATCTTTCAGGTTATCCAGGATCTGTTGTTTGTACAGTTTAACCCTCTCTCTGCTCCTGCCCCTACTGCATCCCATAGAGGATGCTCCTGTTTCAAAACGTGCTGTTGGGAGAAGGATGCTGAGGGAAATGCTTTAGATAAGCAGGCAGGCAGTGCTGGCCTATGACTGTGCTATTGAAACATCTTTATTTCTTCTTATTTGATATTTCCTCCCTCTGTTCTCTTTTCTTCTGTCCATTTCTAGCTTCCTTCCCTCATTTTCTTTGGTTTTCATCATCTGTTTGGCCATCTGTGCCTCCCCACTCCCTTCCCTCAGAGCTTCTCCGAAGCAGAATAATGTTTCAGCAACTCTTGGATTTTGTCTGCAAGCCCTGAGCCTTTTCTGAAGGTCCAGGCCAGAACACAGTGCTTCAAACACGGTTTGGAGCTTCTAACACAAATGATTCTCCTGTGACACCTAGAAAAGTCCCCCCAGCTGCACTCTTGGCTCCAGAACAGCTGTTTTATTGTGACTAAAATATGTAAAGGTGACTTTGACAGTCACTTATCTTAGGAACCATCTTGGATGTACATCACCCTAAGACAGAATTATCCCAGTCTTTCAATGTTAATTTTCAACTGTTAACAGTGTGTTTTCCAACTGAGGACCAAGCTGAGCAGAGCTACAGTGTTTGGGGTAGGCTGAGGGTGGAAATTCTTTACGGTTTGGGCTCTTGGCCTTGGCACAGCATCCTGGAGTCCTGCTCAGGGCATGGAGACCGTCAGGATTTGTACAGCCATTAAAGAAAGCAGGCAGGGAATAAACCCTGCATTTCTACCTCTGGCTGGTGCTGCTGACGAGGTGCTGGGCTGACTCTGGGTCCTGACCCCGTGTTCCTCTTTCCCTCCCCAGAAAATGAGTTTCGGGGTGAGCTGCTGAATCAGAGGTGGACTTGTGGAGAGAAGATCAGCAGCTGCCAGGGAGCCGCCAGCCTGCACGGCACACGCATCAAGGTGAGCACACAAGCAGGGACATTTTTAGGACAGTGACATCCTCACTCCACGTGTTGGCCATGGGACAAGAGCCACGTGTGCTCCAGCTCCTTCTGGACCAGCTGCTCCTGGGGGAATGGAGCCTTTCTGGTGCCCACAAAGTGATGGGAAGGGCTTGGAAATCTCTGTGTCCTCGCTACAACCAAACCTCCTGTATAGAGAATCCGGGCAGGGAGGGCTTCCAGCTGTCAAAATTTGGCTTGGAGTCCAGATATTTAAATCCTTGCCTTCCTCCCCGGTGCCATCCTTCAAGGGTGGCTCAGATGTGGGTATTTAGGTCACTCCCAGGCCTGTTAAAAAGGGCCCTTTCTCCAAGGCGCCGGCTGGTCGGAAGGAGCTCCCTGAACACCAGGTGAAGCCGGGGTGTCTTTGGAGGGGACAAGTGAGTCATTCATCCCCACCGGGACCCTGGACAGCTCCCGGGGCTCGACACAGCCACTCATTTACTGCTGCAGCTGTGGCTGATGAAAGAGGTACAGCCAAGGCTGTCAAACCTCCTGGCAGATTCACTGCCAGCAGATTAGGAAGCTTTAATTAAGCAGAGAACTCGGCTGTTCACTGCACAAATGGTGCTTCCTGTCCTATTTTGGCCTCTCAGTAGTCAAGCATCATCTCCAGTGAGTGGATGGACCCACCTGGGTGAGGAGGAAGCTTCCTTAGGTGACTGATGTTACCAACTCTTCCTGTAGCCCTAGATAAACCAAACCCTGGGAAAACCCCAAACCAGCAAAAATCCACACTTAAAAACATCCTTCTTCACTAACAAGCTGTCAGCTGCATGCAGGTGTCGCCAGGAAAGCTCACACCTTCTTAGAAAGCAGAGTAAGCAGTTGTTGCTATATTTAAAATGAGCTCAATTAAGGCTTTTCTATTGAACCTGCCAAATAAGCACTTAGGTTAGATTTAATAAGATTGTCGTATGTTAATAAAGTAATGATTACAAAAGGTAACATTCCCAGTACCTGGTGCTCATCTGGTGCTCTGTCTCTAACAAGCACATCACGAATATTAACCATTTCTTGCAATCCTCAGCTCTGCTAATCTGTGTTTTATCTGAGTGCCTGGCTCAGGGGTGAGAGGAGGGGAGGGGGAGCTGGAAGGGAGCCTGGATATTGTGTGAGTGTGCAGCCCTCTTACCTCACGGGGGGAGAGGTCCTGATCACTCTCTAACCTTAGATCTGCATTGTGTGCACATGCTTGCACTTTTCCATGTGCTCATAAATATCTATTGTATTTAAATACAGTTTTTCATGCCAGTCACAGCTCGTAATCCACAGGATGCGCAGCGGTGAAGGACAATGGGATGTGGGGCACGTTTACTTATTTATTTTTGCCTCTAAAGAAGTCCAGGCATGGGATAAAATTTCCCATGACAGGTTTGAAATGAGATCTCTGCAGTGCTGGGGAGAGCTGATCTCTGCATGGAGCCAGCTGAGCCCGGACACTGCTGCCAGGGCTTGTCCTGACCACGGTGTCTGGTGGCAAAATGAACCTTTGTCTCCCAAATCTCTATTTTCCTGTGCCATTGGGATCTAGCTGGGAGGCAGCTGAATAGCAGGCAGGATGTTGGTGAGGGCTGACTGCTGTCAGGACAGGTAGGGTGGATGGTGGTGGGGCCACCAGAACCCATCCCTACTGTCCCCTTCGCAGAGATGCATCTCAGCAATCCCCTCACATTATGCCACTCAAGGATAATCTCATGGAAAAGGCAGCTGGCTTATCACAGAGCTGGAAAACAATGAGATTGAAGAACTACAATTTTTTTCCCCCTCTTCCCTACCCCTCCTCTTCTGGCACGAGAGCCGTCAGCACTTACGGAGCCACTCAGGTCTCCCTGGCATTGGGATTGTGCGTTGGAGCACTTCCCGAGAGTCGAGAGGAAGGTATGTGTCAACTTCAACCACTGCCTCTGGAATCACCCAGCCTAATGCTGGGCTGTCAGGGCTGCAGAGGCACCGCTGCAGCTGTGCCTGTGTCAGATGTGATGCTCAGGAGCAGCTTTTCTGCTCTGCTTCCCTCGAGAGTGGAGGATGCTGCTGCCATCGCTGCGGAGCAGGAGCGCTCGGGCAGCACTTCACTGGCAGCACTGGGTGCATCTGGGGGTGCCCTGGACCGTTTCTGCAAATGCAAAGTGACAGCACGGCTTCAGGAGGATGTTTGTGACACAGCTGGAGTGTCACATTCGAGGGGGGTACAAGCTGGGAGTTTGCATCTCAACATGTCAAGGCAAAGTCCTCCCCCCTGGCCGGCTCCGAGCCCGGGAACACCGTGCAGGGTGTCCTTTCCTGGAAGCAGTCAGAGCAAAAGGCAGACGGGAGCTTATTCAGCCGAGAACAGGACTCACAATAGGTGGAACGTCAGGAGGATTTAAATCAAGCAGCTAGGAAGACCCTAGAGGAAGAAGAGGGGAAAAAAATCCTCCTAATCTCAGAGTGTGGTTATAAAATAGCAGCTGGGAGCTACTATTGAGCCTTTTTTTAAAAGTAGAGGCACACTGTTGATCAAGAGCATTTCTTCCTCCATCACCCCTTATTTATTTATTTCAAAAATTCACATCCAGAGAATGTCCAGCAGGACAAAGTCCTCCTCATTTTCTGCAATGAACAAAGATGCCATGGCACTTCACAGAGAGGAGAGGGGAGCAATTTGGAGACCCAGATCCAGGCCTCTCTACCTGTGTTCAGCCTGCAACAGCCAAAGAGGAATTCCTCATAAGAAACAAAAGGGAGGAGAAATCAGGATAGGCCATTCAAGCCCATCCTTAGTGAGAGGCAGTTTTGCTGCCTTTTCCCTTGAGGAGCTAAAGAAGGGACTCTTTGGATCTTCAAGAGGGGAAGGACCAAGCAGAAAACCCCTTTTCAAAAATTCTGCAGGAATAAAATATCATTTCTTCGGGCCTTTTCCTTCTGCTGCTAGGCAAATATAAGTTGGGGGGGTTTAAAAACTAAAAATAGAGGCACTGTGTGTCTGTCTGTCCCTTTAAAGCTCAGATGCTGTTTCTTGCAATTGGCATTTTGCTACATCTACAAATAAGCACCGATGGAAGCTCTGCTGCTTTCAGTGTAAAATAAATATTCCTGCTGAATCCTCACCTCCCTTTGTCCAGCTGAAGGGTTTTTTCAGCGTGTTTATTTTCTCTGAGCTCCGTGGTGCTCTTGAATACATATAAAGAATTACTGCTGACCGGGGGGAATTTCAGCAGGGCCTTTAATGGCAGATTTGCATAGAGCTGTTGAAGCCCAGGCACACCTGGGCATCGGCACGTGCTGGGTTCCCAGTGGATTTGTGTTCTGTTATGTTCCTTGGGCTTACATTGGAAAGGAAATGTGTATTAAGACAAGAAGGAAGAAGAAAATGTCAACCCTGTAGATACTTCATAAAATGAAACTTCAGATCCTTGCTGTATTGCTGTCTTGGCAGCAGGACAAGACCTTGAGTATAGAATCTGGCTGTTAAAATTCACATTGTGCTCGGGTTAAACTCTTTTTCAAGTTTGTCTATCTGAACATCATTGATTTAAGTCTGCAGCACTGACAAATTATCATTATAACTTGTATTCTGCTTGTGTCAGGGAGCTCCTCAGTGCAGGGTAAAGAGGATAGGGGACATTTCTTACTTTTAGAGAGAAAAGAGGGGGGAAAGGGGCACATAGAGATGAAGTGATGTTCCCAAGGTTACCCTGACTACCACAGGCAGAGCACTGATCTAAATCCTGAAGGGAGTATCCTGAGACGCAGCACAGGGTCCTTTCCTGTAGTGTTGGCTTAGGAAACTTGCTAGATGCTGATTTTGATTTAATCTTAAAGATAACCCATGGATAAGGTGAGGAGGTGTGGAATGAACCTCTGCCTTTTCCAGCTGGACTAATGTGCTTGTGACTGGTATCTGGCAGCAATAATTTATTTGCAGGTTTCCTTTTGGACTGCTTTGTTTTCATTCAGAGTTAAAGCAATAAGACTGAAATCCAGACAGCTCCTCAGCCTGGCTGTTATGTGAACAAGAGAGAGAGCTAATGAAAGTACCCTGTCGGTCTCCAGCACTGCAAACATGCACTGTGTGACCTGAAATTTCACATTAAAACGATCTGTCTAGAGGGCTTCTGGCTGAGAAGGCAACAATAAAGGACAATGGTTTCATGTAACCTTCCTGCATCTGAGCCTGATATCACAGAGGCTCCAGAAGTGCAGTCAGGGCTCCGCCAGTTAAGTTGCCTGGGAGAGCAGGGGCTGAGCTCCGAAATGGATCTTATTCCTGGTGTTTCTGCACTTTGGAGGGAAATGAGGATTTTTGAGGATGATCCTGATGTTGGTTTAAGCTGCAAAAAGGAGCTTGATGGTAGAAAACAGAATCTGGGAGTGCAGAGCCCACCCCATCCTGATGGTGATGTAAATGAAACATTGTAAATACACAGCAGTGAGGCTGTGTCAGGTTCTCTAAACAAGTAATGGGGTCTTCCCTGTGGGGAAAACTCCCCAAAACTTAGAAGGTTGGGGTTGGGTTGTTTGGGTTTTTGTTTCGTATAATAGGCCAGGCAAGGCAGCCTATTTGGCTTTTCCATTCTTTGGTCCTTGGCAAGGTTGGGTCACCAGATGTCCCTTCCAACCCTGAGAATTCTGTGATTCTGTGGGTTTGTCCCTGCCTTTGATGGCTCCAGTCCCCTTTGCCTATGTGGTGACTGAATCTGCTCCTGTCTTCCCAGGGTGTTTGATCCTGGCTTGAAACAGGAATGAGAGGCAATGGGAGGAATTGCTCTGAGGTGCTGTGGTGTAGTGAGGAGCCTGGATGCCAGCTCACACGAAATTTAACTCCTGGAGACAAATGTGACCTGAAATGGGATCTCCTCTATTTATAGATAAGCAGCTTGAGCCCATCCCACCTGCTTGGCTACGAAAAATGAAATTTTGCTTTGCTCTTCCATGCTGTCCATGTGGGTCCCAGTCCCTCTTTTTTGGCCAGAGCTGGCCCCTCACAGGCGCTGCCCATCACCCTTCCCACAGCCTGACCTCCTCCACACCTGGATCTGCAGGAAACCCGTATTGCCAGGTCACCACCCCAACACACGCCAATTCCCCATGAGAATTGTCAGAAATGGAACGGAACGAGAGAGGAAAGAAGGAAGAGAAAGCCCTCTCTGAAATTCCTGTTGGTTGGAGGCCCCCAGCAATCCGAGGTGCTGTTGTGTTGGCGGCACCGGGGAGCGAGCTCGGCGCACGCCGGCGTTGAAAGGCTCATAAATGTAATGAAGTCCCTGTGACACCTGCTCCTCTCCACACTTTAAACGGGAGCCATTGGTCCGCAGGGAGCTGGGGCTTTAAAAATACAAATTATAGTAATTGTCTGCTGTGTTATTGGGAAGATTGTAATAAACGTGGAGCACAACACTGCCGTGCCATAAGCTGAATGCTGACAGGATGCATAAATTGCTCCAGGTTTTGATTCCCCTCACCCCCCCTTATTTTTTATTTTTTTTTCTTCTTTCCTCTCCAACCTCCTCATCTACCTAATGTTAACACTGAGTTTCTGGAAGGTGGCAGTGTGAAGGAGAGGGGCACTTGGGGAAAACTTCATCCCTCCTCTGAGGGGGTTTTAGCTGTGATGCCCCAAGGGCTGGGGACCTTGGTCCCCTCTCCCTGCCTGCCCCAACAGCTTCCCACCCTCTTTGCTGCTCCCAAACCTGAGGAAAAGCACCAACCAGTGCCTCATTTGAGGGTGAAGAGCTCTTTTGCTGGCAACTGAGAGTAGCATTCATCAAGACGTTTTTAGGGTGCATGTAAGGATTCAAAAGTACATACCCTACCTGCACCATCCCTACTGCCAGTGGAGCAGCACATGCTCTACGTGCATGTCCCTTCCTGCCCCTGACCAGAGACAGCAGGGATGGTGTCCCTGCACTGTCAGGGGTGCTGGAGCCATGGAACATCCTCATTTACGAATGACACAGGAGCTGGTTTGTTCCTTCTCTAACTGGGCCTGTAGATGATATTTCAAAGAGAGATTGTTTTTATTATGTCGAATACCATTTGTAAATGGTCTTTTCACCTCCTTTTCTGTCTCCTTGTAATCTCTGGAGGAAATGTCCCACATGGTAATGCTGCAGTTAAACTCAAACTGTCTTCCCAACCCAGCAGGCTCTGATCCCCTGCCCTGCTCCCAAACTGCCAAACACCTCTGCCTGCAGAGACAGCATCTGTGCTGAGGGCAAGATGTAAAACAGTTCTTTGACCACTTCAGCAGCTCCTTTGACAACTTTAATGACATCCCATTTATATTATTCCAGCTGCATCTTTGTGCCATGCCATGGAGGTCCCTGCTTTCCTGCTCCCACCTCCAGGCACTGCCTGGTTTCAAAGGTGCTGTACCTCAGAGGTGGCTGCACTTCAGACTTCTGCTACCTTGTGGCATGTGGTGATGTTTAATTAATATCCAGAACTTTGAAGTCCCTGATGTTACTTATTCATGCCCATGTTCCCTGCAGACCTCGTGTTTGATGTCCATGCTGTGGGTTATTTAGATGCAGTCCTCTTTGTGGCAAATTTAAGCACAGAGAAGAGGTTGTTCATAAGGGCAGTTGTGAAAAATTGCCCTTTTCAGGCAGGAGATCAGCTCAGACAGATATTCAGAGATTTCTGATTCTGTGTTGGCATTCCACCCAGGTGCTCACAGCAGTTCTGTGCTGTAAATCCAGAGATATCTGTTCTGTCCTTAACAAGGGGTATCTCAAGCACAGCCAACACATCTGGGTGTTTGCCCCTCTGTGCTACTCGACAGACAAAGTCCTTCCTGTGTCCCAGGATATGGAAATCAATTTAAAATTGCTAAAGCTGGGCACTGTGGTTTGAACAATAGCATTAAGGTAAGAAACCTCCGTCTCAAAAACATGGGAAAGCTTTCCCAGCCACCCAAGTATTTACACAAAGCAACAACCACACACGAGCTTGTCCTTTAATGATGATTTTCTGGTTATCTTTCAGTAATGATTCCTTTCTTTCTGTTGCAGATGAGTTTAGAAAATGATGATAAGAGAGCACGGACGCGATCCAAGTCTATCCGAGGTGAGTGGGAGCACTGGGCTGTGCAGACCTCAGCTCCCTGCACTTCCCCTGTTCCAAACAGGCTTTGGTTTTTCCAGTCCAGGCTTAACTCCTCAAATTATGCTCACTACGCTTGCCCCAACCCAACTGAAATTTGTCTAAAAAACCTGCAAAAGTCCCAACCACAAAACTTTATAGGTCTTTATGATATTTAACCCTCATCTTCTAAACTCAGCTGAAGGAAAAAAACAAGCAAATAAAGAAAAAAAGCACCCGTGCCTGCTTTGCTGTAGGGGATGGCAATCACTGGAGCTTCAGATCAGCTCCCGGGGCTTTCATCAGGCTCACTCTGCCAGCGGCTTTGAAGTCTCACATCTGAGAGCGCCTGGCAGAAGTAGCTCATGCTGGAGAAGCAAATGGGCCATGCCCCGGCAGGGATGGGAGGGCAAACAACTGGTTAATGCAAAGATTGATTGCTATTTATTTCCTGATTTAAAAAAAAAAAATAGTAAGAAGATGAAGTGAAATTCTTTGCATGTTTTCTCTCTGGGAGAAGTCGAGAGGCTCTGATAGAGCCCAGGGTGTCACCTCAGGCAGTCCCAAAGCCATGTGTCATGGTTACAGACCAGCCTCTCTGTTTTTGGGTGCATTTTTGTGGCTGTAGATGTGACGAGTGACAAAGGTGGCTGGAAGTGAGGAACCAACAAGGTTGGAAAGGTGTGATGGCTGCAGGGACGGCAGCTTCATCCTACAGCTGGGCTGGGCCACCTTCCTTTTGTCCTCACCTTCCTTCCTCCTTGCTCTTCACAGAATCTGCACCTTTTAAAAACAAAACCAAACCCAGATGTTGCCAGCTGTGTTGAACTGAGCTTGAATATTTGAATTTCATTGCTTTGTTGCACATACACAAAGGTGCTCGTTCAGGTTGCAAATGAGAGCGCCCTGATTCTATTTATTTTCTCACACTCTGCCTTCCCCACACTCGAATCTGGGTTTCTGGATGTGAAAAGGTAATTTATTGCCTGCACCCTGGGACTCGTCACTGCCTCCAGTTTGTTGAAGCTTGTGAGTCATCCCACCGGGAGCTGGATCCCAGGAAACCCAATTAGCTCAAACAAATTGAGCAAACGTGTTATGCTTTTCAGCCTGGGCAAATTTAGACTTGTGCTGAGGGATTTTTTTTTTTTTTCTTTCCTCTTCATTATTTGGATTCCTGGCTGGATGTAAGGTTTCAGCTGCGATGTGAAGTTGTATGTTCTTGTGAGCAGTGAGAAGGCCTCTTATTCACAAGTGGGGAATAATCCTTAAAAATCCAACAAACTCTTGTTTACCCTATATCCCAAATAAAAAATCCCCACCATATGTCTGAGCATTGGCAGGGGCTCCTGCATCAGTCTGATGGGACAAGGAGAGGAGAAAAATGCTGGTGTTATAGAGGTGAATGTGGCCATTGCAGGAAAACAGTTGTGAACTGGGAAAGAAAAAACTGATGAGCAGCTTTAAAGGGCAAAAAGAGAGATGAAGGCATGAGAAAACTCAGTCTTTATTTAGAAGAGTTTGAGTTACATGCATGCATGTCAGAATAGCTCCATTGACTTCAAGTCATCACGGAGTCAAAGAAGAGAGGTAGTTCCTGATGCTGCCAGTGTGCACTCACCTGCTTGAAAATCAGCACAGTGAGGATTTACAAGGCAGGATTATAATTTACCACAGGCTGGCATGCAGCAAAAGACAACAGGATACATTGGCCCTTTCTTTTCCAAGTGGGATGTCTGGGGAGGAAATAGAAACCCAGCTGCTGGCAGGAGAGTTTCAGTCTTGGGAGGGGCAGGCACCTCTGGATTGTTTCTGACCTTGTGTTTGTTTCCATTCCTGCATCCTGCCCTTGGCCCAGTGCCCACGGAGCTCATCGGCCAGGAGGTGAGGTAAGGACCCTGCTCCTCCTTGGCCATGGGAGGGATGGGGGGCACATGGTGGGACTGCCTTGAGAGAAGCCCCTCAGCTGGGGAACCTGGGTGAGGGGAGAAAACCTGTTGGACTAATAAGGTCTTGCTGGGGAGCTGCTATTGGTGGTTATGTCCAAGTCCTCAGGGTATCACTAGAGAACACATCAGAGGAATCACAAGAGTTAAAGAAATGAAAATCCAGGAGCTCTGGATGAATCACATCAGACTGGAGACCCTCCAGCAACCCGCTGTCCCACCCCAGATCTAAACCCCAGTCAAACCTAATGCCCATGGTTTGTGTTTTGGGATCACTGGGGGCACCATCCTACTAACCAGAGCTTTTCAACATATTTGTCAGTCACTTCTGGTGCTGGATGCTCCTTCAGCCCCCCTGTCCTCTGTTCAGTCACCGAGCTCCTGTTGTCACTCCTTCAGCAGTGCTGGGGTGCCAACAGCAGCAGCCAGAAGAGCAGGAGCAGAGCCTCTGCAGCCCTCCAGAGCTTCTCATTAGATGTAACAGCCTCCCCCACCTGTAAGCCCCCACTAAACCTTGCACAGGGGCTTCTGCCAGAGGTAGGAGCCTTTAACATGCACTAAGAGCAGGGCCTGCCCCCCCTTGCAGCCTCCCGCACGCGTCGAAGAGTAATTGGACCTAAACCAACCCAATTTCTGAGCATTTTGCGCCTCCACCCTCCCATTACTCTGAAGAGCCGGGAGGAGCCAGCACTGGGCATGCCCCTTCTCCAACTTTTATTGCTGAACACTTGAGTGGAGGTGGTAATTGGAGCAGGTGACATATCTAAGGGGCAGGACAGAGCGCTCCACAAAGCCATCTCTGCAGCTGTCACCTAATTGCCTGAATAACTGGACGATTAATCGACTAATTGGAAGCAGGGCATCGTCTGCATAACAATAAGAAGCCCTTTTGTCAAGCAGATGAAGGCTGCGGAGAGGGGGAGAGCTGGTCGGTGTGGTGGCTCTTGCGGGATGGGGAGCAGCCTTAATAGACCTCGAAGCCCGTTTCCCCTTTCGGGACTCCTGCCAAAATACACGAAAACTCCCCAACGGAGAGTGGGGAGGGAAAGCCTGGCCCAGAGCATGTAGAGCATCACCTTTGTGCTTGTGCTTTTTAAAGGCATTAAATCAACAAAGTGAAGTCAGAAACATCCCAAATCAACACCTGCTTCGGCAAACCTCGATGCTGAACCGTTTGTCTCTTTCCCACATACTTTTCATTGCAGGCTTCATTTAACCACATTAGAAATGGGGTGATGGGTAATCCGCTTTAATTGGTACAGGAAAACTTATAAAAGCCTGCAACATCTTCATCAGAGCTGCTCTTGTTTGCCATTGAATAAGGCCTTTTTCAGGCAAGTCACTGGTGACATAAACACTGCTCTGTCTTTTGGTGTGCAGTCACTGAAAGTGTGGCTGGGGCTGCTTGGGACAGAGCAGCCTCAGTCAGGCCTGAGGGCAATTAAAATTAAATAGACTTTTAGATCATAAGCAGTGAAGAGGGAAGCTCCCTCTTTCAATTGCACTTTAGTGGGATGAGACCTTGTTCTCTATGGCCTCTAGTGTCCTGCTGGAGAAGGGACACCGTGCTGTCAGGCCAGCCCCCAGGTGTGGCGGGGCTGGGGCTGTGTGTAGATGCCAGAAGAGCTGGCAGCCATCCCACAAGAGATGGCATTGGAGGATGTGCACCATCACGGGTTCAAGCCAGGTCACAAGCAAAGGGGACAGCAGGAAGGGGGGACTTATCTGGAGGAGCCACGAGGTGCAGCTTCCACCTCCCCAGGGCACTGTGTCCCCTTAGGGGATGTGGTGCCACCATTTGCCCTCTCAGCATTTGCTTTGCTAACCCAAAGCCTGTCTGTCTCCCTGAAGGAAGGATTCCTACTCTCCTGACAGCTCAGCAGCACTGTCCTGCCCTGGTTTTGGGTTGAATTACAGTTTTTGAACTCAAAGATCTTGTATTCTGGGGAGTTGAACCATTACTAACCTGCTGGTGTTCCCAGAGCTGCTGCACCCATTAATGCAGAAGACCCTCTGTGTCCTCACCTTTCTGTAAGGGCTGAGCTCTGCTGGGAGCAGAAATTCCGAGTCCCTAAAGCCTGACTTGGCACTTGGTACTATTTAATGTTGTCCTGTGTCTTTTACTCTGAGAATAACAGGCTGGCCAGATCCCCTCTGGGCTGGCAATGCCTTCTCCCTTTGCACTGTCATCAAGAGATTTCATTAGCACTTCCAGCTTCCCCGGCTGAGGGTGATGCAGTGCTAAATGAGGTTATTAATCCTACACGACTCCAGAATTCCTCAGACATCAGGCAAGTCACTTGGGCATCCTATAATCAATGCCATAATCTGGTTTTGCCAGAAAATGTTTGCTTTAATGCTTCTTATCTGGAGCCCTTACAGCTCCTGAAGCTGGGACTAATTACCCCTGCAGGGGAGACTCGTGGTCCCATGTGAGGGATGCTCAAGTGAAGGCAGCAGTGGCTGTGAGCAGGCTCAGAGCTCCCTGAAAGTCCTTAACTCATCCTCTTCTGCAGAGCAGCAGGAAAAAATTGCAGGGATTTGGGAGATCTAGTCACCTAAATCCCATCCATTCCCCCACAAGCGAGGTTTTGAGGATTTTAGTCCTGGGGATCTCCATCCAGGTCTGGCTAAAACCTCCTTGAAAAAGTCCCCGTCTGCTCTTCCCCAAAACACACACATTTCATAGTGTAAGTGGCCCCAGTTCCCTGACAAGCCACCAGATAAGGGAAAATCCCATGTTTTCCTCCTGAGAAAAAGAAAACCGGAGAGTAGCAGCGGGGAGGCAGAGTGCAGTTGCTGTCTGCCTTTAAAAGCTTGCTCTCACACATGCAAATCTTTAATTAAACATACTCATAAAACTATAGCGAACTGTTCATCTAATTAAATGGGGTGAGTAATTTCATTAATTTTTAGCAAACTGCAAGGCTGCTCTCCTGCCCTCCTCCCTTGGAATTCAAAGGGACAAATGGAACCATTTGAAGGAAATTAACTTCCTGTTTGCAGCTGGCTTGTTCCTTGGGCACTGGACTGGTTTAAACTGACTGTAGTTTATACAACCCTAATTAGTTCTCTGAGTCCTCTTGCTGTTCCTGATGGTTGTTTGTTTCCCTTCCAAGCTGTCCAACCCCAGGCTGTAACGGCTCAGGACATATCCGTGGGAAGTATGCGAGACACAGAAGGTGAGGTGGGATTAGAGGGAGCTGGGATGGAAAAATGTGAGCAACAGACCCAAAGACAGGCATTAAGTCTGGTTCAGAGCAGCAACCCAACTTGTCTGCCCCAAATCTTCTTGTTTCTGGCTCTCCAAGGGATCTCCCTAAGGGATCCTGGGGGGATCTGCTTCTCCAGACTCAAAGCAGCCTTCCTAGAGACCCAAACTTATCCAGAAGTGCCTGACTCAGCTGTCTGGGGTTGGTGGGAGCTGCTGAAGGGCAGAGATTTTGGTCTGCCTGGTGCCTCTATGGATGGGGAAGGCAAATGAGAACACATTGGCTGCCTTGGAGGTCATGCAAGCCTTAACTGAGGGTTTTCATCACCCCTTGAATCGTGAAACTGGAGCAGTTGGTGGATGTGTCCCAGGGGCTGGTTCTGCATCCCATGCCTGGGTTCATGGTGCCCATCACCAACATTAGTCCTGGGATGCCACATCCCAGCATTTGTGTGCTGATTTCCCAAAAAAAGTTGATGTAGTTGTACAGTCAAGGTCTAAGCACATCTGACCACAGAGAGTTAAACCAGCTAAAAATCTGAGGTGCTGGATGATTTTTTTCATAGTATTGGTGTATTTGTCCCTCTTACTTTTGCCTAACCGGTTGGGATGAGGTAGCCAAGCCTTTCTCACTCAGCAACGCCTCCTCTCTGCCCCTTGATCCCACCTGCAGTTTACAAAGCTGCCCTCTAGCCAAGAAGAGGAAACTTCAGGATGCTGAGGCCGAACATCTGGTGTCGAAGAGGAAATCCCACCCGCTCAAACTGGCCTTGGACGAGGGCTACAACGTCGACAGCGACGGCAGCGAGGAGGCGGAGGCCAAGGAGGAGTCCGGCTCCGATGACTCCGAGGGGATGCTGGAGGAGGATGAGGCAGAGGCGCTGGAGCAGGAGGAGACCCACAGCCCTGAGGCAGCAGAAGGTGCTTTGTCATTATTGATTGCAGAGCTGTGCTCTGCAGATGAAGAAAGGGCAGGAAGTGTTAACAGCCAGGAATTATAGCTCCTCTGAATTATGTACAGGATGGGTCCCTCAGTTGTTGGGGGGGACCATTGTTGGGTGGAAGCACAATGGCAAAGCTCTGGGTAAGCTGAGAAGGCACAGTGCCTCCAGTGTCTTAAAAATGGGAGCTTTTCCATCAGGGATGCTCCCTAGGGAAAGACCCATGGAAAGCACAGAGGAAATTGCTGTGTGGTGGGGAAGGCAGCCAGGGTCCCACACAGGTGCCATCAGAGGTTCAGCAGGATCCTCCTGCCTGGGTAGATCTGACCACTATCCAAGAGCAGAGGAGCGGCAGGAAAAGGACATGGAAAGACACATGGATTTCCAGCTGGGGTCCTGACACTGCCTTGCTCATTGTTTTGGAGCCCTGGCCTGTGGAGCACTGGAAGCAGGGGTGGCAGTGGGAAGATGGTGCATCTGAGTCCCGTGTGGAAATCCTCTTTCTACCTGCCACCCCCAAATTCAGTAAATTAGGCTGCTTCAGGGGTGGAAATGCCAAGCTCTGGTTTTAATTAAGTACAACAAAGTTGTATTTTATGAGTTTATGTAATTACTTTCTTTGCCTCCTTTTTTATTCCCTCTTCTTTTCTCTTCCCCTTCCTTTTCTCTTTTATTCCTTTCTCCTTTTCCTCCTTTTCTCATTTCCTCACTTTTCTTTTTTTGTTCTATTCCATCTTTTCTTTCTTTCCCCCTTCTTCTTTCTACTCCTTCCTTCCCTCCCTTCAGAGAGAAGCCCAGCAAAATCAACCCACTATGGACAAAACACAGCAACGAGTACATCTGGGCCCAGCAAGGCCAACTATAGCAGCTACCAGGAAATAATCGCCAACTCTCTCCTAAACCTTGGTCAAATAGCAGAGGAAACCCTGGCCATTGAAGGGCAGCTGCCCGAAGCTGAGCTGCAGGGCTCCAAGCCAGCATCCAGTGTTGTGCATTTGGTCCATGAGGATGCAGGAGAGGAGCTGGTGGAGGAGGAGTGTGACAAGGAGATCATCATCCAGACGGAGGATGCCGAGGAGGTCATCGAGGTCACCAGCGAGCGCAGCAGCGAGTTGTGCCCGGAGCCGCGGGATGACGCCAACGGAGAGGAGTCCTGCAAACTGGGAAAGGCTGAGGCAGAAGAAGAGGATGAGGAGGATGATGATGAGGAGGATGACGAGGAGGAGGAAGAGGAGGAAGAGGATGATGAGGAGGAGGAAGAAGAGGAGGAGGAAGAGGAGGAGGAGATGGCTCCTGAAGTGATCTGCGAGGAAGCTCCTCACACTTCTCAGGACCCCCAGAAAAACCACTGTGAAGGGCAGTTCAGCCCCAAGCCCGAGTACTCGGTCATCGTGGAGGTCCGGTCGGACGACGACAAGGACGACGATGCCCGCTCCCAGAAATCAGCCGTGACTGATGAGTCGGAGATGTACGACATGATGACCAGGGGCAACCTGGGGCTGCTGGAACAAGCCATTGCCCTGAAAGCCGAGCAGGTGAAAATCGTGCGGGAGCCCAGCCGGCTGCCAGGAGAGCACGTGAAGCACTTCCAGGTGGAGGACAAACAGAACAAACCGCTGGACAGCATCCGGAAGAGCTACTATGGCAAAGGTACGGGACAAACCTTTGTGTATCTCCCTCTTTCCCACCCCTGGTGGAAGAGCTGAACTTGTCTGCTCAGCACGGACTATTAGTCTGATGCAATGGGAGTTCACAGCCCACAGGGGGAATTCAGCCACAAATCCTCAATGCCCAGAGGAATGTGGACATCCTTGAGGTCAACAGTGCATGCATAAAATGATATTGTCCTCTACACCGTCACGAGGGTTCCTCCCTCTAAGCAGAGGAATTGCTTGGCTAAATTGTCAGTTAACCTTAAAAATCTCAGTCTGAGCAGAGGGCTGGTTTAAAATCCAGGTGGGTGTTAAAGTAGTGGTAGGAGTCTGGCCACAGAAACACGAGGGCAGGGGCTCCAGCATCCTCTGGCTCTGAGCCAGGCTGCCTGCTCAGTTGGTGTGAGCGGCCCCATGCTCTGAGCTGTGTTAGTTCCTCAAATCACTTTGCTGATTTCAATTTTTGAAACTTCCAGTGTTACACTTCCAACTCCAGTAAAAAAACCCCTCCAAATCCAAAGGTTTCCCCCTGTTTGACTGGAAAGGCAGAGAGAAGCATCCTCATCACTTCTTTCCACTTCTTCCCCTCCCAATGCACTAACCTGCTTCTCTCTGCCCTTTCCCCACAATCCTTAGATCCTGCAAGACCCGAGAAGAGAGAAATCAAATGTCCAACTCCTGGCTGCGATGGGACTGGACACGTGACAGGACTTTACCCTCACCATCGCAGCCTCTCCGGTTGTCCGCACAAAGACAGGATCCCCCCCGAGAGTGAGTACATGCTGGGCTACCACGGGCTGCTTCAATTAGTCTGCAGCCTAATTTTCTTGGGGGGATTTCTCAAATGATTTGGATTTTATGACTGAGTCCCTAGAACAAGCCTGATGTCATTCCTTGGAGTATAACAGGAGTTTTGGGGGTGGGATAGTGCTTTTCCAAGTTGGTCCTTGAGGCTTTTATGCATCAAAGTGTTATCGCTAATCACAGGAAACATGATGGGGATTTACTTGGAAGTCCTGTCCTTCTTAAAGGATTTTTAGCACCATCCTGTGGAGAATTAGATCCCTTCTCTGAAAATCAAAGAGGGGCTTTAAAAATGCCTGCCCACCTCCAGAGGAGTGTTAAGCAGTGCCCATCTTTACCCTGGAAGTCACATATTTTTCCCTGCTTGGGACATCACGTTGGGAAAAAAGGGATATTTTTCTTCCTTGCTGTCCAAATATGTTGCCATGCAGGAAAGAAGAGGAGTGATTCAGGATGTGCAGGATTGCTGAGTCTCCTATGCCCTAATCACTGCAAAATTCCCAAAGTGCTTTACCAAGATGCACCTATTCTACAGAAAATATTTATCATCCTCCTAACAGATTTTTGTGTATACATATGCACAGAGGGAGATTGTATTTCCACCTCTCTACCAGCATCCTAAATAGCTTTCCCTGTACAGATACATAAAAATCAATGTTGTATGTTTATGATAATGGCATAATAGACCAAAAGAAAGAGAAGCCCTTCCTTATCAGTAATTTCAAATGTTGCAGACCTGACATAAACACAGAACCAGAAGAAACAAGGAGGAAGTACAGTTATCTTCACAGGCTGGAATGCAAGCAAAAATATTAATAAATACCTAACACGAGCTGTGGGCTTTACGAATGCTTGCAGATCAAATTATTTTCTTTACTTTTAAGGTCAACACTGCAGGAAGCAATAATCCTGAAGATTAAAAAAAAAAAAATAAAAACAAAGACTAGTCCTAAGGATAAAGGCTGAGCTACAACTTCAATCACTTAAAACTACCTGAAACTGGAGACCTGGTTCCAAAACAGGGTGGGGAGGAGGGGCTGGATGGGCAAAACTGGATTGCAATCAGAAAATGAGGAGAAAGCCCAGGCTGTGGGCAGAGATGCTAATTTAGTGCTGACCTGGGCGCTGCTGCCTTGTAAATCTTTTATTTTTTCCTCTGCAAACTCTAATTACAGCATTTCGCATCCCCTGATTTCTAGGAAACCAGCGTACAAGGCTTGATGATTTTCTCTTTTTTTTTTTTCCTTTTCTTTTCTCTCTGATTTTTATTAAGTTGTTTTTCTTTCCCTTCCCTTCTCCCCTTCCCCTTCTCGTTCCCAAGTCCTGGCCATGCACGAGAACGTGCTAAAGTGCCCCACACCCGGGTGCACAGGACAGGGTCACGTCAACAGCAACCGCAACACGCACAGGAGGTACTGCCTTTGGCTTCTTCTTACACGGGCACGGGGTGGCAGGGTGGGGGAATGGCTTCAAAATAATAAGGTTAGATTGGATAAGATTCTTCCCTATGAGAGTGGTGAGGCCCTGGCAGAGGTTGCTCTATCCCTGGAAATGTTCAAGGCTGAGTTGGAAGGGACTTGGAGCACCCTGGGATAGTTCCTGGTTATGGCAGGGGTGTTGGAGTGAGTTGAGCTTTAAGGTCCTTTCCAACCCAAACCATTCTACAA
The DNA here is from genome assembly GCA_013399915.1 of Illadopsis cleaveri. NCBI lineage: Eukaryota > Metazoa > Chordata > Aves > Passeriformes > Timaliidae > Illadopsis > Illadopsis cleaveri. The sequence goes on from VXBB01023408.1 coordinate 113,846, forward strand.
TCCATGATTCCATGACTCTGTGTTGACGAGATGCAAGGTGAATACGTCTTATTACTTGTTCAGTGTGGAGGAAGCAAAAACTTTTCTCGCAGGCTCAGTGCAGCTCTGGGTCCATGAAATGAAGGGTTTTGAACCTTCATTTGAAGGCTCATCCCTCATGCTTGGTTTCCTTCTCTCTTTTTCTTCTCCTTCAAAAAAACCCCCAACCAACTCCCACAGTTTATCTGGGTGCCCCATTGCTGCTGCTGAAAAATTAGCCAAATCACATGAAAAGCAACAAACCCAGTCTGGTGATCCTGTGAAGACCAGCTCCAATTCTGACCGGATACTCAGGTAAGGGGGACAGGAAGGCTCAGCTCCATGTCCCCACACTGCCCCAGCCCTCTGCTCCCCGCCACGCTCCCAGGCATAGCCGCCACGGCTCCCTCCAGCTGTATCTTGATGCTGCTGAGTCCTGTTATTATGATCATAGGTCTCGCCAAGGTGGGGAGATATTTAATTGATGATCCCAGGGAGAGCATTGAGGACAATGAATTGCTTCTGTAGCATCAATTAATGCTGAGGCTACAGGCCAAAGGGTTTTAGCAGTGCAGCAGAAGGCACTTGTGCCGATTGCTCCACAGCACAAACTGCCAGCGAGGGCTGGTTATTATATCAGCATTATAAGTAGGGTGGGCTCGGGGAGGGGGAGGAGGAGGAGGTTTAGGCTACACACAAATCACTCCATGGTAATTGTGCATTAAAGTCCACCTGCTTTTCTTCCTTAACCCGCATGTTTCAGAGGAAAGGAACCTGCCGTTCCTTTCCAAACCAGTCACATTAATTTTGATACTTTGCCCGTCTCTCTCTTCCCGGGAGAAAGGGCTGTCTCCCATTAAGGATGTCCCTGATAGATGCTGGCTTCCGTAGCTGATGTGATTCATGAGGCTACAGATGGATTGGAATATGGTTGGTTATTTCACAACGAGAGCAGGATAAAAACCACGGAGCGAGCCCCGAGCAGCCCTCCCACAAAGGCACTGAGCTCTGATTCATTTATTTATTTGCTCCCCAGGACTGCTGAGCACCCTGGTGCTTCAGCTCTCACTACTTTGGAAGGCCATTTAGGGCGATTACTTATTTATTTGCAGCGGAGCCGCGCAGAGCGCTCTGAGCGCATCACGAGGACCGTCCATGCTCCAAGGAGCTCCCGCTCCGAAGACTCTCTGGTGGAAAGAGGTCACGGGAAGGAGAATGACAATAGGCCATTTATATACAATTTATATGCAAGACAAATTGATTCATGATAGGCAGCCTGTAGCAGCGGGTCTCCAGAAGGGGCCGAGGCAGGGGAGAGGCCTTGGTGCCTCTGCAATGAACCTGCAGCAGGGAGCCGAGCTGAGCTGGGGTCCTCCTTTGTGTGCCAGCCTGTGTCATGGGTCCCACGAGGGAGTTATTGCCCAAGTTTGCTCTCTTCTGGAAAATGCTGCCACACCATGACAGCCTGCAAGAACATTGTGCTGGATGACACTTGGATGTTCTGCTTAAAAAGAGGGAAAAAAAAAAGAACGTAAAAAAGGATAGAAAAAATAAAGCTGGAGTCTGAGAGACACAAATCAGATGCAGACTTGCTGAGGGAGAGCAAAAGCGCTGTCACTGCCTCCTCGTCCCCAGCAAGCCTTTAGGAGCAAGGTGGAGCTGTGCCTCCACTGTGTCTGGTCCCCTCTCAAATGTCACCTCATCAAGGAAAAGAGAAATAATTGCTGTTCATTGTTTCATCCTCAGGCCTATGTGCTTTGTGAAGCAACTGGAGATCCCTCAGTATGGAAGCTACCGGCCCAACATGGTCCCAGCAACCCCCCGGGCCAACTTGGCCAAGGAGCTGGAGAAGTACTCCAAGGTCACCTTCGATTATGCAAGTTTTGATGCTCAGGTTTTTGGCAAACGCATGCTTGCCCCAAAGATTCAGACTAGCGAAACCTCACCTAAAGCCTTTAAATGTAAGTTGGGAGCAGGGATGGATTGGTTTTTTGCATTTTCTGCCTTTGTCAGCATGTTGTGAGGCTCTTGGGGTCTTGGCTTTGGGGTGATGGGAGACTCTTGGAGCTGAGCTGCTGGACCCTCCTGGGATGGGGAGTGTGAAGAGGGTCCAAAGGTGGGCACCATTGGTGGTGAGGGGAGTCCATGGCTGCTGGGAAAGCTTTGTTTGGAAGAGAGTCTCTTTGGCTTTGGGAAGAACTGTGATGGGAACATTAACCTGAGTGATGTCTTGAGGTGGGATAAGTTACACAGTTGTCCTCAGTTGGTCCCCATTGCTTTGCAGCTCATATCTATTGATCTGGCTTTCCTCATCTAGCTAAATGGATTACAGTTTTCTTCTCTTCCATCTTATATATGACCCATTCCCCCCATTTGTCTTCCCTGCCGTGCTCTGCTCTCCAGCTCTACCTATCGATCACCCACCTCTATCTTCCAGCTCTTTCCTACCGTAGCCACCCACTCCTGCTCTGTTCTGAGGACCTTGCACTGATTATAACTCTGGGTGAAAATGAAATGGGTGAATAAACCCTGAGGGGCCGGGCTGCCAAGGGCAAGAGGGACACTGCATGGGGACACAGCCCTTGCAAATGTGTTATTTGATACCACCTGTACACCTCAAGACATTTTTTTGAGGGGCAAAAAAAAAATATTTAGGAGGCCAGTTTGTAGAAGTCAGCAGCCTCAAAAGGGCTTTCTGTCTGGCTAATCCCACTTCCACAATCCTGTTTAATCCTGATGCAGCTGCTCTCTAAAAAAATGCTCGTACTTGAAAGCATCCTGGTTGTTGCACTACAATGGGAGCACCCTTTATTACAGTACTAAATCTGTACAGGATCAGACAATGAAATTGGATGGAGGCCAGGGAGCACAACTGCCACTGTCATCCTGGGTTAGGGCTGATGGAAAAGTAATTTGTTTCCCAGTACAAGTGATTCTCTCGCTGAATAGATTGTGTTATTTGCAATATTAGCAAAGAATTTTCAGAGTAATTGTACTGACAAAAATAATTCCAGCAGACCCACTAGGATAATCCTTTCCATTTTTTCTCATCACTTATTTCACTAATTTGCTGATTGCGAGTCTATTAGTGGTGGAAATACTTATGAAATGGAAAAGCATCGCTGAGCCTACGGTGTGAAATTGAAATTGGCATCTCCCGATCCTGGATATTGTCAGGTTGGATTGGCGGATCCTCGTGCCCCGCCTCGAAGACATGGATTAAACTGGACAGGAAAACAAGCAGCCAGACACAAGAATAACCATGTGGGCAAACCTCCAATGAGTTAATCAAAGCGACAGGATGAATATGATTGCCAATCATAGCAGGGAAATCTGCTCCTTTCACTGAGAACTTATTTTAAAGAGATCTTCATCCAGAGGGATTTATATTCCCCCGCATGTGTGTGCATAACTCCCATTAATGTCAATATGCATTATATACGCACGCTACGAGGAAGAAAGCAGTGCTGGGGAAGATTAGTATTTTATAGTGTCTTATATTACGAGTTTGTAATGGGAATAATGAAATCACTTTGCTGTGTGGCTCCGTCAACTGAGGTTGGCTTGGTTTTGCCAACGATCAGGCCAAGGCTTCTCAGGGTGAGCTTCCCACTAAAGCAGGAGATGGTTTCCCCCAGAAAGAGCATGGTGGAATGAATTAAGAATTTGAAGATTTTGATAATTGACTCAGAATACAATCCTGTGACTGCTCTAAATCAGATGATCTCCTGTTTGCACCCACTGAAACTACTGAAGGCCCCTAAATGGGATCAGCTTCAAGTTTTATTAATAGGGAATTATTAGCTATAATTAGGGAAAGTTTTATTGTGTGTCCACCCTGAAAAATACTTTCACTTTACAGGTTATAAAGAGAAATTGCATCTCCAGGCTGGCTTTGCTGCTGCTGTGACATACAGGAGCAGAGAAGCAGCGTGGCTATGTGCAGCTGTGCAATGAATCCTGTTACTCTGGCATATTTAAATGATATGTCAGCTGTCAGAAAATCCATATTTCACCAGTGTCAGCCTTGGAAGCTCATATTTTATAACCATGTTTTTTCCATTAATGTAATTTTATAAATTTAAAATTTCCAAACATGCTACTAGAAATCTCCCTGTAAGGCAGCCCTGCAGATAAGTTATGGACAGAGACAGAACAATAAAAAAAGAGCCAGGAAGCTTCTCTAAGCTTTCTCCTTTTACTGCTTCCACTGGGGAGCAGCTCAGTGAAGAAAAGCACTTGTGTTTTGGGTATTGATGGCAGAGTCAGTTAATGAATTAACCTTTCACACCAAGCACAAGCTGCAGCCAGCACTGCTCCTGCTGCACGTCCCAGGCAACAAACCAGCCCCTGGACTGGGAATAACCCCAGGAAGTGCTCATACATTAACTGTGTCACACTGACTGTAACCTCTCCCTGCTGCTCACGCCGCTTACACATTCGCCTTGTGTTGTTCCTTCTCTTTTTATTCCAGCCAAACCTTTTCCAAAGGCCTCTTCCCCCAGCCACAGCCCCTCCAGCAGTTACGTGAAGAGCACTTCATCTTCCTCCACAGGCTTCGACTACTCCCACGACGCGGAGGCCGCGCACATGGCAGCCACCGCCATCCTCAACCTCTCCACCCGCTGCTGGGAGATGCCCGAGAATCTCAGCACCAAGCAGCAAGAGGCCCCTGGCAAGGTGGGTGAACGTGGCCAGGAGCCACAGCCCAGGGGCCGAACTTGGAAATTTGGGGTGGGAGAAACACCTTGGTTTACCCTTTCTTTAATTTTGTTTTTTTAAATATGGAGGGAGTGCAGGCACTCATCCAAAATCACCCTTTTTGGCTCCCCACTTTGGGTTTGGAGGAGGGAATTTTGGCTCTTAGAGCGATGTGGAGGTGCCTCGTGGTTAAAATTACCCACGTGAGATGAGCATCAATCCCAAGCCAAGTCTTGGGCTGAGGCTGGATATTAGGAAAAACATTATGATTTGTGATGGTCAAGCCCTGGAAGTGGCTGTCCAGGGCAGTGGTGGAGTCACCATCCCTGGAGGGATTTAAAGGACATGTGGATGTGGCACTTGGGGACATGGTTTAGTGGCGGGCTTGGCAGTGCTGGATGAATGTTGGGACTTGATGGTCTCAGAGGGCTTTTCCAACCCAAACAATTCTGTAATTCCATGATTCTCAGAGCTGGTTTCAGTTGTTCCCTGATCTGTATCTGATGCCATTTGAAGTTCCCCAATTGTATCCAGTCCATTGTTTTTCAGAGGAACACAGGTTTTCCCAAAGTCCCATGGAGCACTCCCAATCTTGGGCAAATGTTTTGGATGCCATGAGGCATCCTCAGTGGCACTAGATGCCTGTGTTCAATCACGTGAGTCAAAATTCCACCCTGCTGGTAGTAGAGAGGTGCCTTTGACATGTTCCTGAAATATTTTGGAAAGAGCAACTCTTTTATTCAGTTCCTCCTATCTCACTGTGGAGAGGATGGGACATAAATTCCTGCCCACTGCACTGCAAAAGACAAACGGGGGCAAGATCCCCATGGGGACTTTCTGGCAGCTGCTAACCTTGGTTATGTTTCCAACCTTTCAGTCCATGGACATCGAGGTGGATGAAAATGGGACTCTGGACTTGAGTATGAACAAACACCGCAAACGGGAGAGCACCTTCCCCAGCAGCAGCAGCTGCAGCAGTAGTCCCAGCATGAAGTCCCCAGACGTGTCCCAGCGCCAAAACAGCACCAGTGCCACGAGCAGCACCATGACCTCCCCCCAGTCCAGCCAGACCTCCCGCCAGGATGAGTGGGATGGGCCCATCGACTACACTAAACCAAACCGTCAGCGGGAAGAGGAGCCTGAGGAGGTGAGAGGTGGCTCTTGGTGCTTGAATAAAAACTCAGGGGACATTAAACACCATGATTGCCAGCACAGTTGTCCTATTTTCCCCAGAACCCTCAGTCTGGCCTTTGAGCCAAGGAAAGAAATATTCCTGGCTTTGTCAGTGCTATCACATATCAGCCAGGGAAAACCAGGCAGGAAGCAACTGCTCTTGGATCTGTTGGGATTCCCTTGCAAAGGAAGAACCCACCTCTTTGCTTGTCCTGGGTCTGCAGTGTTTTCTTCATTGTAAATCCTGTCAGCTCCTTGCAGCAGTGTAGCTTCTGGTGACGTTTTCCAGGATGATTTATATCTGCCATTAGCAGCTACAGCCCTGCATGGCACTGACATTAATCCTGCAGGTGGAGAATCCAGCCATGACCCCCAGCTGGGGTGAGGGTTCTGGCTCTCAGAGCATCACCTGCCTCTCTGCCCATGGGGAGGCTGCTGAGGAAGAGTGTGAGGGGATTGCACTGATCTTCATCCCTTCAAGACCTTGGGAAAGCCACGTGTAAATCCCTTTACAGACATGGTTTACACATTTCTCCTAAAACCCCAGGAAATTAGAGGCTGTTGGATCTCTGGGCAGGGTGCTCTGAGGTGCTTGCAGAGGGCTCAGGAGTGCTGGCAATGCTGCACTAACCCTTAGCTGTGATGAATTTGGGATCCTTTCCCACCACAGCTCAGCAGCAATGACCACACCACAACTCTGCCCCTTTCCTTGCAGTCAGAGCCTGCTGCTCACTCTTTTGCCTCCTCGGAAGCTGATGAGCAAGAAGTGTCAGAGGAGAACTTTGAAGAGAGAAAATACCCAGGTGAAGTTACTTTAACCAACTTCAAGCTGAAATTCCTCTCCAAGGACATCAAGAAAGAGCTGCTCACGTAAGTCCTGCCTTCTTGTCTCTTCCTCCAAAATCTATTAATATGTACTTAGCCAGGAAGGCTGGAAACAAAATTAGTAAATACATTTTAAAAATAAGAACTGTAACTCCCTTTCTTACTGTGATTGATCTTACTCATCCTCCCACAACAGCTGATCAATGAGACAAAATATGTTCCTACATTACTTTGCAGTGATGAAGGGAACCTGAGAGCTTCGTGCTCTTCGTGCTCATGGACAGGGTTGTGGGAAACTCCTTTCAGGCCCAGTTTTTCCTGGTATTTTCCTGCAAGAGTGTTTCTGGCACAGTGAGGCCACCTACCCAATGTCCTAATTCCCTGTTTTGGGACACTGGCTGATGTTGTGGAGCCAAGAGCACCCAAGGGATCTCAGCACCTTCTTGAAGGGGGTGTTGAACACAGGCTGTCTCATTGAGAAGACAGGATTTGTTGGCTTAGAGCAATGGATCCTAACATTGTTTTACTGCAGGAACACAAAATGTGACCTGAGGCTGCAGTAAGTGCTGTTGTGTTGCATTTTGCATGGGAGATGTGACCCAGCTCACATCTGCCTGTCCATCATGTGGGTGGAAGCACAGACCCAGATCTGCCCTATGGGATGGAGTATGGCTCTGCATCCACATGATTCCCACAGGAATGGTTAATGTTTAAGAGTTTGAGCCAGACATGGCAGCTTGGATGTGGCTCTGGTCAAACAGCATGTTGGGACCAGCCTGGAGGTTGTGATGGGGAGGTTTCCCCTCCCAGGCATCCCAGCTGTTCCTGGCTCCTTCCCTGTGCATCTGACCCTCCCACACATCACACAGGGAGTTGGTGGGCACCGTTCTGCTGATCACATCCAACTCACTCGTTATCTGCAGGCAGGAGGCTGAGGGAGCAGCCAGCCAGGGAGGAGATCTGTAGGGGCAGAGCAGCAGCAGCATCTTCCCTAAATGAGCAAAGCTCAGACCAGCTGCCCTACACAAAGCTTTAAAGGGTTTTTTAAAAACCACCAGTGATGTGAACAGCAATTTCTGAGGTAGAGCCCTGAAGTCCTCCTGTGCTTTAATTTTATTGTGAGGGTAGAGAAATTTCCTGAATGGAAACAGCCCTGGAAGAAATAAATGGTGTCGTGGGCAGCCTTGAGACTTTCCTCTCCATTTAATATCCTTGTTCCCCTCTGGCCCAAGGGCTGTAATGAATTAGCTGTAGTTAACTCAGGAGCAGACTTGCCTGCTGTGCCTGATGCTCTGTGTCTGGGTGCAGTTCTTGTGCCACTTCCAGGCAGGTGCCCCTCACCTGTATCTTCCCATCACCCCCAGGCACAGCTAGAGGTTACTGTCATTCCCTTTCAGCAGCAGTGTTTGCAAGCTTTTCTTGGCAGCTGTAAGGGCTTGGAGAAAAAAAAAAATCATTTTAGAAAGCTGAAATCTGAAGCATCTTATTCAGAAAGGAATGGAATGAAATTAAATGAAATATGAAATCTGACCAAGATGATTCCTGCAGCCACAGCCTCAGTATGGCAGGAATCATCCAGCCTGGCAGCAGCAGTCAGGGGTGGCCACATCTGTCAGGCTGTGCCACCCAGCAGGTCTGTCAGTCTCCCACTGCCACCAAGCCCTCCCCATCTCTAAGGGTTTTAAACACTTTTCTTTGCCACAATTTTTTTCATCAATTTTTTTTTTTCAAATTGTGTTTTTAGGATCCTTATGATCTTTTAGAAGTAAAAAAGGGAGGAAGGGGAGGTGAAAGGGAAACAGCTGGTTTATATCCATGCAAAGATAGAAACACACACCAAGATCTGATGGATGGGGCTGGTGTCAGGGGTCTGGCAGCAGGGCTGGACTGAGACAGACTCTGAGGGGGCTCTGCCCACCCGTGGGGCTTGGGGAATCCATTCCTTTCCCACACTTAAGCTCTTTGTTGTTGTTTTTGCCCAGTTGCCCAACCCCAGGCTGTGATGGCAGTGGACACATCACGGGGAACTATGCCTCTCACCGCAGGTGGGTCGACAGTTTTTCCGTGGTTTGAACTTTAAAAACAATTTGTTTTCTTTTGGTATAGTTTGTGACCATGTGGATAGTTTGGTTCTGTTTCCTCCCCCCTTCTGTTGCCCCTCTCCCTCCCCATGCCCCAGCCCTTTTTCTTTTTCCTTTTTCTTTTTTTTTTTTTTTTTTTTTTTTTTTTTTTCT